>SNQJ01S0077333.1:50315-64409 GCA_010110895.2 Picea sitchensis | reverse complement strand
TAATCAAAATATAAGATATATGTAATGTTTTTGATAAATAATGGAATTAAAAAATAACAATAATTACACTATCATAGGTCGATGTTTCTCGGTGTATTTTAATTATTAATCTCATCGACGTGGTTTCAATATTAATTTAATACCACAAAATTATATTAAAAATTTGACCATCGGTGCGTTAATATTATATGAATCACTGATGCGTATGTGTTATTGATATGCACCGACACTATTGTGTTATTGATAAGCATTGGAGCTTGTTTGTTACTGCAAAGCGCCGATGCTTTCAATTTTTAATGTACCTGAGCGTTTTTCCTTGTAACACACCGGTGCATATTATTTTATACAACATCGGTTCCTTCTTATTAATAACACACCGGTGCGTTCTATGAAGAAATCCCCAATGTTTAATTATTTTTAACTCTCCCGGTGCGTTTTGATGTTAAATCCCTGGTGCTTTTAAGAAAAATGCCCTGGTGCTTATAAGACAAATGCCCCGATGCTTATAAGGCAAATTCCCCGGTGCTTAAATATTTTACTACCTCGGTGCTTAATTATTTTTAACTCTCCTGATGCATTTTGATGTTAAAAACCCGATGCTTATAAGACAAATTCCTCGGTGCTTAAATATTTTACTACCCCGGTTCTTTCATATTTTATTTCCCCATTTCTTGACATTAAGTGTACAACACCGATGTTGTAGGTGTATGTACACACCAGTGCTTGTGCCTTATACAAACACACCGATTTATAAACATCCGCTAACACCTTTAACCACCCATATTTTTTTAGTTATAATAAACTTCTGTTACAAGATCCGAAAAAACATCCGCTATCAATAAAAAATGTTGTAGAGGAGGGTTTTTTAACAAATTTTACCAATTTTGTAACACTAGAAACCTCCTCTATAACCTCTACTAAAAGGTCTTTTCCTTGTAGTGTGAAGCAATCCTGGTGATTTTATGAGTTCACATGAGAGAGATTGCACCAAAGGAAGATTAAATATCACACAAAAGAATCTAAAGTGATATGAATGTGATGTGACCATTACAATATTTAAAGAGCTTAGGGAAGTTGAAGAAGTGGCCGAGGAAGTTGGAGAGTCAAATGGGAAAGATGAATGTTTAATGGACATGGTAAGAATAATTAATATGATGGAAACTAAGAGTATTGGGGTAACAAACCATAAGCAATAGTCCTTACATAATGAATAAGGTTTAGAAGAAGCTATATAGTTAGAGTAGAGTGTCCTTAGAGAATTCATAGTGTATAAACGATTATAAATCTATAGTATAGTGTTAAGTGACATTTTATATTAGATACACATATCTACATTTCTAGATAATGAGATCCAAATCTAATTTTGATGGTGTAAGTAACCCCTTAGTAATTGCAATTAGTTATATTATTTTGAAGTGCTTATTTAAGTATTGTAGATTACAACTAGCAACAATAAAATTTTAGTATATGGATCGACACTTTCACAATGTCACCAATGTTAACACCTAGTTTTTCATAAATATTATTTAATATAAATCTGACGGTAAAAATAAAGTATAAAATATATTTAAATTATAATCAAATTTAAGCACAACATCTTGATTAGTCAAAGATAAAAATTGGTTATATATTAGTATATTAGTGGATCATAAATGCTCTCATCATCATAAAAAACTTCAATCCTAAAAACAAAAGTCATTTTATGAGTCTAATTTCCAAGAATTTATCCCAAATTATATTCTTAATTACTTAATTTTTATCATTATTTTTTGCATTATTCACCAATTAACAAGTTGTATTATTATTATTAAATATATGCAAATAATGTTTGTAAAATATTTATTGAATTCACAAATTCATTGTTATTTCATTAAAACATATTTTTAAGAAATAAAATCTATATTTGAGAATTTGTTTTAGTAGATTTCGATTAATTCTTTGTATAGTTATTAATATAGATGAGGGTATAGAAACACAAGTATTTACTTTCAAGAAAGTGGGTGGTATATTTTACCACATAATATAGCACCAACTGCAAAGCCTTCACAAGGCACTAAGACAAGTGGAACATGTAAGATGTTACCACTATCACCTAGGAAACAACTTCCCTTTCATTAGTGAAGGAATAGTATCCAACATAAGAGAGGATTCTCCAATAGCTTCCGATAATCCTTAGGCAAGAGACAACCAAGTCTATCCCCCCTTGGGGTGACTACTAACACTACTACCAAGATAAGGATAAGTGAAGTGAAGAAAAGGTAGAAAGGTGAGACAATTTCCAGCTTTGGAGTGTAGAGGGATCAAGCCTAGAAAAGAGGCTTTCCAAGTCAAGAATGAATTCAATAGGATCCCCAAAAACTACAAAGAAAGAAAGATTCTAAGGATAAGGTAAAATTTCCAAGAAATGTATGAAATATCAACGGTAAAAAAATTATTACAATAGTCTTGAAAATTATTACAACATTAAAAATAAATGATCTCTAACATTTGTTATAGAGATTATTTCAGCAGTAAAATGCACAATTTTCAACATTATTAAATGTAATTTTCAGCGGTAGTAATTTTATGAAAACAATAAAATAATGAATTTTTAGTAGCAACAATATAGTTAATTTTCAATAGTAAAAATATATTCCCTTTATCATATAATGATACAGTAAATTATATGGCTAAATCATAAGTTAAATTAGGGTTTTATTTGCCAACAAAATCAGAAAAACCAATAGTAAAAATCATCCCTAAAACCATAGACAATTTTCCTTAGATAGTTGTAGTAACACTTCAAAAAATAGTATTAGGATTTCAAAAATGAGTTTAGGGAAATAGTACATGCCTAAACACCCTAGACATCTAGGTTTCTATGGCTGAAAATGAAAAAATCCAGCAAATAGACCCTAACCCTAACCCTAAGTAGTAAATTTAAGCAAATATGGAGAAATAGATTAGTGCCTACTCCATTGGGCATATGGGGTGAAAAATAAGTCCTTCTTTGAGAGAATGAAGTGGATAAATTTAGGGTGATTATTAGAGGTTGTCCACTACTAACCCTGGGCAGTCCTCCTAAAATATTTGGGCGATGATACAAGGGAAGGTTCCTCCACTAGTAAACCTTCCAAGGGTTTTGAAAATTATGGTTTGTTTAAAAATGATCAAAGAGGATGAAGAATCACCACTTGAGAACAACATCAATATAACAATGCACAATTAAACAAAATCATAAGATGAAAATAAGAGACTTACTAAAAACATTCTCCATCCATCAAAACCCTAATTTCCATGTCATCCAAGTAGTAAAATATTAACAAACATTAGCTCCCAAATAAGGCACCTTAGTTAACCATCCATAACATTCTTCATGAAAACGACAAGTAGAAGTAGACAATTAGTAGTAAATATCTACAAGTAGTAATTATTTGAAAGTGAGAAGTGCATCTCTTATTTATATGAGAGATATAACACCCTTCTTACACAATGCAAGCCCTAAAAACATAAAACAATGCATTTATATCTTATAAACCCTATAGATAAGGAAAATATATATAAATGATCCATGATACAAGAGTGGTTAGGTCTCTAATACCCCCATATATACCTCCAAAATTAAGTAACCTAGCTCATACATCAAATTGTCCCATAAAAGAGTGCTCAAATGCTCACAATTATGGCCTCAAAAGGGAATTACTCACTCCATAATGATGAAAATAGGCTCAAAAAAGTGAAACATTATGATGCAAGGGTACATAATTTCATCTAAAAAGGGCCTCCAACTCTCCAAAGGGTATGACATCATCAAAGGTGTCATGTGATCCTCAAGGAAAACCCCAACGTCCCATGAAAGGTGTCCAATCATCACAAGGTGAAACATCCATGTTCCTAGGGAAATGTCTCATCATCCAAGGGTATTTTCCCATCTCCAAAGGGTGACATCATGCATGGAGAGGTGCCACATCATCCCTCCAACTGAAACATCCTCAAGAAAAGGACCAACGTCCTCAACAAAAGGTGAAATGTCCCATCAATCAATCATCCTCTAGGTGGAATGTCTCATCATCAATGACCTCGAGGTCATGTCCACAAATGCTAGGGGGGCCTGTGACCGGATCCATGTGATAAAATACCCCAAATTCTTCCTAGGGGTGCCAAACGAACTCCCTCAAGTGACGGGGATGGCCTTCATACAAGTAGGGTAATAACCCCTCATCATCCTCCAAAGGATCCAAGTGTCATCAAGCATGTGCAATCATCATTGAAATAGGGGGCTCACATCGTCCAAGAGGCATCATGAAGACTAGAGTCAAGGTACACAATATAAACATAACATATAAAGTGAATCATGTGAATACAAAATCCATTAGATAGATCTCACATAATATCCTCTTAAAAATTCACACTAGCTTACAAAATTATGCAATTTTCCAAGTTTGGGTATGGGAGGGTCATTACTACCCCCTATTAGGTGTGTTAGTACTTAGAACAAGCGATATGTCCGAGGAAAACCCATCAAGGGGTATGTTCAATGATAATGGTATGAATTGGGGTTTACTTCAAGGGGTGGATGTCATTGACGTGCAAGGCCATGTATAATATTCATCCTCATGAGTGTCTTTGTAGAGGGAGCATTAAGGAAATGAGATAACCTTTCCTCAACACTGTGTCTTTCCAAACCCTTGCTTGCCTTTTCCTTTATAGCTTTGACCTATTTTCTCTTTTGACATTTCATTTTCTAAGTCCTTTTATTATATTCATTCATTGCATAAGACTTGGGGTGATGGCATCATAGAGAGGGGGTAGAGCTCATGCTTCTTCTGTTTCTTTTTAATACTTTACTCTGCTTATTTGTTTCCATTCCTTGCATTTTGAATTGGGGTTTTTTCTATTTCTATATCATTTTTATAAAGATGCATCAACCTCGAGATTTCTAGCCCCTTCTTCTCATGGGATTATGAGGCACAAACCTTTTTAGGGTACATGTAACACCCAACCCAAAAGTAAAGACAACATATAGGTGATAGATGGAATGAGTTATTATGGTAAGGGATATGGACATGTTACCCCCATTAAGGCCCCCGAGTAGTACAACCTTTTCGAGGCATGGAAACACTTCACTAGAAAATGATAATGACCACCAAGGTGAGAGAGGGGAAAATAATTACTCCAAAGCATCATGATTCGTTATACAAATAAATCCATGATCACCATTTTCATGCCTCAAGTATTGACATTATCACTCGATACAAAGTGTTAGGTTGATCTACCTGAGTGTATGAATGTACCATATCATATGAGTGAGCTAATGTTATCATGGGTGGAAGGAATTTATAGGAAATTGTCTGTAGAGAGTCCAAGATGACATAATCAAATCTTCTATTTGAAATGTGGATCATGGAAAAAAAATCTCCTCTAGTTACCCCTATATGTGAGAGGTAATAATATACACAACTAAACACCTTCACTTTCAAAAAATTGATTGGTGTACATAAATATAAATCTTTACTTTCCAAAAAAAGAAATAGAATGTGTAATAGACAAATATACACACCTTTAATAATAAAAAATCTTCAAAATTTATTATTAAAATTGAAAAATAAAAATAAAAAAATCAATTATCTCATAATTGAGACAATATCCTTTTTAGTTCAAAACAATAGTTAAAATGAATAAAATAATTATTAATCCATAATTTAACATTAAAACGCACCTTCATTTTGAAGAAAGTGGTTGGTGTACATAATTATAAACCTTTACTTTCGGTGAAGGAGGGTGTGTAGTGGAGACATATACACATCTTGAATAATAAAAGTCCTGAAAATTTTATTGTTAAAATTGAAAAAAAATGTATCATCTCAAATTTTGAGACAATGTTCTTTAATTAAGTATTAATCATCTTAATTCAAAATAATAGTTAATTCAAAATTATAGTTAAAATGAAGAAGAAAATTATTAATCTATAATTAAGTATTAAAACATTTAATCCAAAACATTTTAGCAAATGATATTTAAGATTTTAATTGAAAAGAATAATGATTGAGAACTTTTGTGGAGAATCAAACATTGGTACATGGCTTAACTTTTTATTGACCATATCAATAAACCAAAACCAACATCAAGTGAGGAAGATGTGTAATTCCTTTTATGCTCAATATACAATTGACATTTAACATTTAAAAAATATTAATAACAATTTTCTTTTTCAATGTCCATCATAAATAAAATATTTAATTTTCACCTTAAGTAAAATAATTGTATATCTACTTTATATAGATAGATATAAAGTAATTGAAAGTAAAAATTTTATTATTCATTCATAGGTTCTTTCTATACTTCTTAGTATGAAGAAGATGTGTAATTTCTTTAATGATTAATATGGAGCTCACAGTTGGTATTTAAAAAATATTAAAAAATAACTCAATGTACATGTTAAACAAAAAATAATTATTCTTATAGTTGCTTTCTACTTCCTAGTATGAGGGAGATGTGTAATTCCTTCAATTCTTAATATGAAGTTGAGAAGTGACCTTTAAAAAAAATATTATTAATAAAAAAATATTTTGATTTCCATATTACATAAAATATTTCAATATAAGGGGGGTAGGGTATCTATACCTCCTTAGACTTTACCACTAAAATGGTTGGGCCTACGAAGTTTCATACAAAAATTTGGTGTATGGCTTAGCGATGACCTTAAAAATATATATTATATTATATTATTATTCTATAAACACACACACCACATGCCAACTCCATGTTAAGCACTAACGATGATGAGAGATAAAATATTTTAATATCCACGCAAACAAAATAATTTTATATCTTATTCTTCTCATAGTTGCTTTTTACTTAAGTAGATGTGTAATTTCTTTAATGCTTAATATGAAGTTCACAGTAGCATTTAAAAAAATATTAATTGTCAGGTAAAGGTGAATTATTATAAAAAGTTAACATTGATGACATTGTAAGTTACTTATACATAATACAACTTCTAGACGTTTAAATAGTATTGTATAGAGACATGATAAATTGATATGAATTATATTATTACATTCAAGTTTTAATGTCTACACATTGAAAACACTCAAAATTCTGTTTATCTTACTTGAATTTCATTTGTATCATGATCATCAATACTTATTACTTTATATTTTATTGTAATTCTTTAATTGTTTGTTATAAATGGAATTGATGGAGAAGACTTTGATTTTTTTTTCACAATGTTATTATTAATATTATCGTTATAGATAATAATGAGCTCATTTTGGGTATTTGAAGCCTTGATCCATAAACATATGATCATAACTTACACATTTCATCAACTCAAATCCTTTACAAAAATGAAACTTAATTTATGTTCTTTATATGATGCCAAGTTATATGTCTTTATAATTGATTCAAGGCTTTATTTTAAATTCAAATTTCACACAACTAACTAACTAACTCTATGTGCATTAATAATCATACATTCCACTAAGTTACACTACTCTTATATATATCTCCTCATAGTCCCTATGACTTGGACTTTCAAAGTCTTTCGGATCATATCAATATCTTGTCTTTATCAAGATCGATGGATGGGAACGTTGGAACAGGGCAGGCAGATTAATATTTCTCATCGATCGATCTTATAACCATCTTTATTATAAAAATAATTTTTTATTGAGTGAAATCTAATTCAACCTTAATCAAAATATTATTAATAATTATCTTCACTCTTTAGATTTACAATGAGAAGACCATTTCAATACCATTAAAAGGAAAAACAAACCAAGACCAGTCATTGTCAATCCACTACAATGAAGTATATCACTTCAGATGAAAATGTCAATCCACCAACAAATATAATATAATATGTCTCTCTAACAATGAATAAGAACAAGAGTACGCTTTTCTCAAGCCAACAATGAATAAGAAATAAGAACTACGCTTTTCTGGAGCCAACAATGAATAAGACCTAGAGCAAAGAAAGAATGAATAAAAACACGAGTGCTTTTCTCAAGAAAAAACTTTGATGCAAATACACACACAAAAAAAATTATTCTTGTAATTTCTTTCATACAAATTAATACACACATGCTATACCATACATGTCTTAGGAATATAGTAAAGTAATCACACTCTTTTGTGCATTCTTTATCATATGGATTTTCTTACAAGGAGTTCTCTCCATTTTGAACAAATGTTGGAATTACAAACAACAACAAAAAAATAGACTTTTATAAGAATGTGAATAGTTAAAGGGGTAAAATCTTGTGCTATTGGTTGAAAATGAGTCGATTTGAATTCTAGGGTAGATCCACTAACTCCAAGACAATAAAAAAACCCATAAGCTGAGAATGAGTCGATTTGAATTCTAGGGGAGATCCACTCGCTCCTAGACAATAAAAAGACCCAAACAAGAGTGTGTACGGACCTTTCTAATGCCCATGGCTTCTTTGGGAGAAAATTGGCTAAAACAATGAGATTAAATTAATAATTGGGTTGAAAATGGAATAATGACTATGTTACCCTAGTTGTTATTGGACATAATAGATGGACAATTTAAAACTTTAAAACTATTACTTAATAGATTTCATTATTTTTGGAATTCCAATGAAGTGAATTTGATCCATAATTGATATTAATACAATTATGATTCATTTATAGGTGTTTTCTATACTTTTACTTTTTAGTATGAGGGGATGTGTAAATGTGTTGCCTCTTAAGAGGTCACAGGTTCAAATCCAGAGGGGGGTAGGGTATGTATACCTTCGTAGACTTTACCAGTCAAATCGTTGGGTGGAGGGGGATCCTTTGTCCCACAAACAAGGGGGTCTCATACACCAATTTGGTGTGTTGGCTTGGCTGTGACCTTAAAAACAGATTATTATTATTATTATTATAATTTCTTCCATGTTTAATATGAAGTTCACATGGAGTATTTAAAAAATATTAAAAAATTATTTCAATACACATGTCAAATAAAATATTTCAATATCAACTTTCTTTCTATAATAATAATAATAATTCAAAGCAAAAAAAATCTTAATGCATAAAAAATAATAATGATCATATAAAATATTTCAACATCCATATAAATAAAATAACTCTATATCAACTTTCTATATATGAAAAGTAAAAAGAATTTCTTATTCTTCTTATAGTAGTTTTTTACTTTTTAGTACGAGAGAGATGTGTAATTCCTTCAATGTTTAATATGGAATTTTTAATATGGAATTGACTCGTAACATTTAAAAAATATTAATAACAAAAAAAATATTAATAATAAAAAATATTTCAATGTAGATAATTAAACATTGATAAACTTAATCATAAATAATAATTAGATTACATAAAATATTTTAATATAAACTATTTTTCTATTTTTAAGTTCAAGCCAAAATTGATGTATGAGACCTAGTAAATTCTAAAGAGATATACATACCCATTTAAACTTATGACATGAAACACATGTTTTTAACCATTAGGTATGCCAACTCCATATTAACCTATAATTAAACATTACATAACTTAATCATAAATAACAACTAGATTAAACTTATGACTTGAAACACATGTTTTTAACCATTAGGTATGCCAACTCCATATTAACCTATAATTAAGCATTACATAACTTAATCATAAATAACAACTAAATTAGGTTGGAAGCGGAAACGTTAAAATTGCCGGGCATCTCTTTGTGCTCTTATATCTAGGAGGGGGAGATCCAGAGGCACATATCGAGAAGCGATTGAGAGATCGAGGCACATGTTGAGAAGCGATTGAGAGATCAAGGTTGGACGAAGGAGAGAGGAGTTGCAGCAAAGGAGCCAGAACAGTGGAGTGTGGTGTCAAATACTGTGAAAGATTATGGGTTGTTTTCAGATGCAAGTATTGAGAAAACCCAATGAGATACTAAGCTGTTATCGGGAAAAGACATCGTATATGGAGATGAAAGAGTTTTGGGATGCAGTTGCAGGAGCTGAAGAAGAAACGGTAGGAGCTGGAGAAAGGCCAAAGGCAAGGTATCCAGCATATAATCACAGAGAATTGCTTTGGTGGTTTGGAAAGAATGGGTGGTCAGACATAATGCTGGTCACTGCCCCCAAAAAAAGAGTAAATCGTATGTTTAATAACATCATCAAGCATGCACAGAAGAGCATTTCAGCCGAAAATGGAGAAGGAGAAGGCAAATGTAGCCCAAGACTGTTATCGGTGTTTATTTTAAGACCATATGATAAGTACAGCAGCAAGCTACAGCGAGCGATCAAACGAGCTCTATTCCGCATCCATCATGRCCRCCATMTTTTCRATGAGGAAAACGAGGTTCCGAGATGGGTACCCTACATTSCCCTCACAGATCAACAAATTCTCACGTTGGCTGCCGACCTAAAACGTTTTCCAAACGACGAGATTGACAAGCTSAAGAAACTMGTCATCGACAACTACATGGAATCGACAATCCTCTTCGACTGGAAATTCCAAAGCATCGATTATATAAGTATCGTGGACAAAGAATGTCGAAGAAACGCCGGATTAAGCAATAAATATTCCTGTAGACATCGGGAACGCATGGAATATCTTTACGACAAATACTATACCGGCAGCCTTAGCGAACGCGCCTCTGTAAGTGATAATCCCGGCTGCTGGATAGTATTTTGTAATCTTTTCAACCGGTTGCTGGGCCGCAGCAGAGATCGATTTGATACAACCGCTTCTGAATTTCCCCTCGCAATTCAGAATAGTCCCCACACTAATATTCCCAATGGCAATCAAGATAACAATAATTCTATGGAGCATGAGGACCAGGACGATTCTATGGACAGTCTTCATTTTGTTCGTCATGATTCTTCAACTTCAACTGAAATCTTGAACAGTCCTGCCCTCTCTCGTCATGATTCTTCAATTTCAACTGCAACCTCGTACAATTCTGCCCGCTCAAGCTCTCTCAGTGATATCTCAATCATGTACGACTCGACATGACTCTGCCTATTTCGCGGAAAGACTCTTCAACTCCAATTTTATCAATCCACGACACCCCCTCTCAAGCTTTAACCGGCAATAGTATTCCTGTTCCTCCTCTTCTTCCACTTCAATTTTATCTATCTGCTACACCCCCTCTCAACCCTTAACCGACAATAGTAGTCCTGTTCCTCCTCTTTCTTCACACAACAACTCTCCATCTTTGTCGAAAAATCTCTTAAAAATCCAATCTTTAGGTGGAACGCAGCCAAATTTTAAACACGATCAGAGTTTAATTATAAAAAAATAAAAGATTTATATATAAAGAATTTTTTTCTTAAAATCCCAATATGCCTTGTCAACAACAATATTCATCGGTAAAGAGGATAACACCAACATTTGATGGGACATAATTCTATTGAACAATATTTTTTTTCATGAGTTGTTTCTTCTTCTTATAATGTGTATGAGTTGAGTTGAATAACATTTTATTGTTGAACAAGAAGATGTGATGAGATGTTTCAAAAACTTGCACACAGTTTTATTTAGAAAAACAATTTCAACAAAATTCTATTGACCAATATCTAAAACATTTTTCATATGATGAGTTGTTTCTTCTTCTTTAGAATGTGTATAAGTTAAGTTGATTGACATCTTATTGTTGAAGGTTGTCATATGAACATCTTTGTTAAGATTTATTGTTAAATTCCTTAACATATTCATTTTTATGCACTTTAGTAGTTAATTAAACAAAAAATTTATGTTATAGATTTTTCATGTCTTTTCAATATTTTTATGAATTTTGAAAAGTCTCTTATACATAGTTTTATTAACTGATTAAAAACAAAACCATTTAAAAGCTTAAAATATCACTTAAAAAAAATTGAATTTAGTTAAAGAAAATTACACCCACATTTAATGGGTCAGAATTCTATTGATCAATATCCATAACATCTTTCGTCTCATGAGTTGTTTCTTCCTCTTTATATATCCATAACATCTTTCATCTCATGAGTTGTTTCTTTGTCTTTATATTTATAATTAGTATGGGCTGAGTTGATTGACATAGGCTGTGGTATGGACATCCTTGCTAATATTTATTGCCAGGTTCCTCTTTATATATCCATAACATCTTTCATCTCATGAGTTGTTTCTTCCTCTTTATAATTAGCATGAGCTGAGTTGATTGACATCCTATTATTGTTGGAAGCTGTGGAATTGACATCCTTGCTAATATTTATTGACAGGTTCCTCAACATACCCATTAGCATGCATTTAAGTAGTTAACGGAAACAAAAAAATTTATGTTGCACTGGATAGATTCCTTATACTCTCAATGTCTTTTTGAATTCCGAAATGTCTCTTTGGGTCCATTTTTTTTTTCATTCACTGATTGAAGACAAAGCCAACTTCGCAACAGGGTGTTCTAAATTGAATCCCACGCACAGAGTGTCCTCTGTTTCAGATTGTCCAAGTAGAAGGATATCTGAAATATTGATCTTCCACAGAAAAATGAATCCTATAACTAGTCTCTTGACACATATAACCCTTGCAACAACCCAAAAATTGTGATTCAAAATTTTTAAAATCAGATCACACAAATGCCCTGTTTGATTTCTTGAAAAGGAGAGAGAAAAGACCAGCATTTTATTACATGTAAACAGTATAGATCGATGAACTCAATTGTTGCGGTTCAATAATCGATGAGGAGGATGGCTAATGTTCCCAGTGCCATCAGAATGTTCTCCAGGCCAGAAATCAGATATAAAGAAGTGTAGAATGTGGGTTCACCCAGTGTTTAAATAGAGGGCCAAGGGAGGGAAGGGAAGAACCCCGACACCCAACAGCTATATATTTTTTGAACCCTCCCTTTAATAGTATTGTCACCCTCCCTCCTTGAACGAACATACAAAAGATGTTGCTGTACTGGATGGAGGTGCTCTGTTTTTGTCTGTAAAACCACTTTGTACATATCAAAATGAATTATATAATAATAATAATTTATTTTTAAGTTTATTATTGATAGCTTATAAATTTATTGATAGATTCCTTAAATTTTTTAATATTTTTACTTCATTTCAAATTTTATATAAATTCTAAATTACCTTGAAATTATCTATCAGTGAAACATATTTTCTTCAAACTTTATATTTTTATGTAACTTAAATTGGTGTTTTATTTAGTGAGAATATATATTCTTTTATATCCTTAAAAGTTTAGGACCTACGCTCAACGATTTGAACCCTGTGACTTCTTAAGAGGAAACACATGTTCTTAACTATTAGGCCCACTTAGGCCCACATGTTATAAAGTGTGTTCTGTACACTTATGTTACAATGTCATCGTGACAAGTTAATATTAATTATATCATCACATGGAAGTTATAATTTCTATACATGTGTATCACTTATGTATAAATTTGCTACAAATTGAAAGTATTGAAAATTATGCTTAGCTTATTTTAATTTTTTTGGTATTATAATTATCATTATTTAAGACTTTAGATTTCATTGTAATTTTTTGATTGTTTACACATGGAAAATGATGGAATTGATTGACAAGGCTTTGATTCCTTTGTTATAATGTTATTCTTAATATTATCATTGTAGGTAATAATGAGCTCATTTTGGGTAGTTGAAAGCATGAGCTATAAACATGGGATTATAGCTTACACATCTCATCAACACAAATCCTTCATAGAAATGTAACCTGATCTATGTTCTTTATATGATGCCAAGTTATTTGTCTTTATGATTGATTCAAGGCTTCTATTCTAAATTAAACTTTCACACAAACAACTAGCTCTCTATGCATGAATTGTTATAAATCTAGCTATATAGCAATGACAACTAACAATAAATCTTTATTGTGTGAACTTCAACCCAACCTTAATCAAAATGGTTTCAACAACTATCTTCACTCTTTCGATTTACAATGAGATTGTAATTCCAATACTGTCATAGGAGAGAACATACCATGTCCACTCATTGCTAATCCATTATAATGAAGCATCTCATTCTAGATGAAAATGAAAATCCACCAACAAATATAATATATCACTTCAACAATGAATAAGAACATGAATGCTTTGCTCAAGGAAACACTCCCAACATTGATGCACACACACACACACACACACACACACACACACACACACACACA
>SNQJ01S0077333.1:27913-43603 GCA_010110895.2 Picea sitchensis | reverse complement strand
TTGGGGTTTTTTCTATTTCTATATCATTTTTATAAAGATGCATCAACCTCGAGATTTCTAGCCCCTTCTTCTCATGGGATTATGAGGCACAAACCTTTTTAGGGTACATGTAACACCCAACCCAAAAGTAAAGACAACATATAAGTGATAGATGGAATGAGTTATTATGGTAAGGGATATGGACATGTTACCCCCATTAAGGCCCCCGTGTAGTACAACCTTTTCGAGGCATGACAACACTTCACTAGAAAATGATAATGACCACCAAGGCGAGAGAGGGGAAAAATAATTACTCCAAAGCATCATGATTCGTTATACAAATAAATCCCTGATCACCATTTTCATGCCTCAAGTATTGACATTATCACTCGATACAAAGTTTTAGGATGATCTACTTGAGTGTATGAATATACCATATCATATGAGTGAGCTAATGTTATCATGGGTGGAAGGCATTTATAGGAAATTGTCTATAGAGAGTCCAAGATGACATAATCAAATCTTCTATCTGAAATGTGGATCATGGAAAAAAAATTATCCTCTAGTTACCCCTATATGTGAGGGGTAATAATATACACAACTAGACACCTTCACTTTCAACAAATTGATTGGTGTACATAAATATAAATCTTTACTTTCCAAAAACAAGAAATAAAATGTGTAATGGACACATATACACACCTTTAATAATAAAAAATCTTCAAAATTTATTATTAAAATTGAAAAAAAAAAAANAGTCAATTATCTCATAATTGAGACAATATCCTTTTTAGTTCAAAACAATAATTAAAATGAATAAGATAATTATTAATCCATAATTTAACATTAAAACGCACCTTCATTTTCAAGAAAGTGGTTGGTGTACATAATTATAAACCTTTACTTTCGGTGAAGGAGGGTGTGTAGTGGAGACATATACACACATTGAATAATAAAAGTCCTGAAAATTTTATTGTTAATCATCTCAGACAATGTTCTTTAATTAAGTATTAATCATCTTAATTCAAAATAATAGTTAATTCAAAATCATAGTTAAAATAAGAAGAAAATTATTAATCTATAATTAAGTATTAAAACATTTAATCCAAAACATTTTAGTAAATGATATTTAAGATTTTAATTGAAAAGAATAAAGATTGGGAGCTTTTGTGGAGAATCAAACATTGGTACATGGCTTAACTTTTTATTGACCACATCAATAAACCAAAACCAACATCAAGTGAGGGAGATGTGTAATTCCTTTTATGCTCAATATACAATTGACATTTAACATTTAAAAAATATTAATAACAATTTTCTTTTTCAATGTCCATCATAATTAAAATATTTAATTTTCACCTTAAGTAAAATAATTGTATATCTACTTTATATAGAGAGATATAAAGTAATTGAAAGTAAAATTTTTATTATTCACTCATAGGTTCTTTCTATACTTCTTAGTATGAGGAAGATGTGTAATTTCTTCAATGTTGCTTTCTACTTCCTAGTATGAGGGAGATGTGTAATTCCTTCAATTCTTAATATGAAGTTGAGAAGTGACCTTTAAAAAAAATATTAATAATAAAAAAATATTTTGATTTCCATATTACATAAAATATTTCAATATAAGGGGGGTAGGGTATGTATACCTCCTTAGACTTTACCACTAAAATGGCTGGGCCTACGAAGTCTCATACAACAATTTGGTGTATGGCTTAGCTATGACCTTAAATATATATATTATATTATATTATTATTATATAAACACACACACCACATGCCAACTCCATGTTAAGCACTAACGATGATGAGAGATAAAATATTTTAATATCCACGCAAACAAAATAATTTTATATCTTATTCTTCTCATAGTTGCTTTTTACTTAAGTAGATGTGTAATTCCTTTAATGCTTAATATGAAATTCATAGTAGCATTTAAAAAAATATTAATTGTCAGGTAAAGGTGAATTATTATAAAAAGTTAACATTGATGACATTGTAACTTACCTATACATAATACCACTTCTAGACGTTTAAATAGTATTGTATAGAGACATGATAAATTGATATGAATTATATTATTACATCCAAGTTTTAATGTCTACACATTGAAAACATCTTACTTGAATTTCTTTTGTATCATGATCATCAATACTTATTACTTTATATTTTATTGTAATTCTTTAATTGTTTGTTATGAATGGAATTGATCGAGAAGACTTTGATTTTTTTTCACAATGTTATTATTAATATTATCGTTATAGATAATAATGAGCTCATTTTGGGTATTTCAAGCCTTATCCATAACATATGATCATAACTTACACATTTCATCAACTCAAATCCTTTACAAAAATGAAACTTAATCTATGTTTTTTATATGATGCCAAGTTATCTGTCTTTATAATTGATTCAAGACTTTATTCTAAATTCAAATTTCACACAAATAACTAACTAACTCTATGTGCATTAATAATTATAACCATCCTTATTATAAAAACAATTTTTTTTATTGAGTGAAATTTAATTCAGCCTTAATCAAAATATTATTAACAATTATCTTCACTCTTTAAATTTACAATGAGAAGACCATTTCAATACCATTAGAAAGAAAAACAAACCAAGACCACTCATTGTCAATCCACTACAATGAAGTATATCACTTCAGATGAAAATGTCAATCCACCAACAAATATAATATAATATGTCACTCTAACAATGAATAAGAACAAGAGTACGCTTTTCTCAAGCCAACAATGAATAAGAAATAAGAACTACGCTTTTCTCAAGCCAACAATGAATAAGAACTAGAGCAAAGAAAGAATGAATAAAAACACGAGTGCTTTTCTCAAGAAAAAACTTTGATGGAAATACACACAAAAATAAATAAATCATTCTTGTAATTTCTTTCCTACAAATTAATACACACATGCTATACCATACATGTCTTAGGAATATAGCAAAGTAATCACACTCTTTTGTGGACTCTTTATCATATGGATTTTCTTACAAGGAGTTCTCTACATTTTGAACAAATGTTGGAATTACAAACAACAACAAAAACAAATAGACTTTTATAGGAATGTGAATAGTTAAAGGGGTAAAATCTTGTGCTATTGGTTGAAAATGAGTCGATTTGAATTCTAGGGTAGATCCACTAACTCCAAGACAATAAAAAACCCATAAGCTGAGAATGAGTCGATTTGAATTCTAGGGGAGATCCACTCGCTTCTAGACAATAAAAAGACCCAAACAAGAGTGTGTACGGACCTTTCTAATGTCCATGGCTTCTTTGGGAGAAAATTTTTCTAATGTCCATGGCTTCTTTGGGAGAAAATTGGCTAAAACAATGAGATGAAATTAATAATTGGGTTGAAAATGGAATAATGACTATGTTACCCTAGTTGTTATTGGACATAATAGATGGAAAATTTAAAACTTTAAAATTATTTTTTATTAGATTTCATTATTTTTGGAATTTCAATGAAGTGAATTTGATCCATAATTGATATTAATACAATTATGATTCACTTATAGGTGTTTTCTATTCACTTATTAGATTTCATTATTTTTGGAATTCCAATGAAGTGAATTTGATCCATAATTGATATTAATACAATTATGATTCACTTATAGGTGTTTTCTATACTTTTTAGAATGAGGGGATGTGTAATTTCTTCCATGTTTAATATGAAGCCCACATGGAGTATTTAAAAAATATTAAAAAATTATTTCAATACACATGTCAAGTAAAATATTTCAATATCAATTTTCTTTCTATAATAATAATAATTCAAAGTAAAAAAAATCTTAATGCATAAAAAATAATAATGATCATATAAAATATTTCAACATCCATATAAATAAAATAATTCTATATCAGCTTTCTATATATGAAAAGTAAAAAGAACTTCTTATTCTTCTTATAGTAGTTTTTTACTTTTTAGTACGAGAGAGATGTGTAATTCCTTCAATGTTTAATATGGAATTTTTAATATGGAATTGACTCATAACATTTAAAAAATATTAATAATAAAAAATATTTCAATGTAGATAATTAAACATTAATAAACTTAATCATAAATAATAATTAGATTACATAAAATATTTTAATATAAATTATTTTTCTATTTTTAAGGTCAAGCCAAAATTGATGTATGAGACCTAGTAAATTCTAAAGAGATATACATACCCATTTGAACTTATGACTTGAAACACATGTTTTTAACCATTAGGTATGCCAACTCCATATTAACCTATAATTAAACATTACATAACTTAATCATAAATAACAACTAAATTAAACTTATGACCTGAAACACATGTTTTTAACCATTAGGTATGCCAACTCCATATTAACCTATAATTAAGCATTACACAACTTAATCATAGATAACAACTAAATTAGGTTAATAACAACTAAATTAAATTAGGTTGGAAGCAGGAACGTTAAAATTGCCGGGCATCTCTTTGTGCTCTTATATCTAGGAGGGGGAGATCCAGAGGCACATATCGAGAAGCGATTGAGAGATCGAGGCACATGTTGAGAAGCGATTGAGAGATCAAGGTTGGACGAAGGAGAGAGGAGTTGCAGCAAAGGAGCCAGAACAGTGGAGTGTGGTGTCAAATACTGTGAAAGATTATGGGTTGTTTTCAGATGCAAGTATTGAGAAAACCCAATGAGATACTAAGCTGTTATCGGGAAAAGACATCGTATATGGAGATGAAAGAGTTTTGGGATGCAGTTGCAGGAGCTGAAGAAGAAACGGTAGGAGCTGGAGAAAGGCCAAAGGCAAGGTATCCAGCATATAATCACAGAGAATTGCTTTGGTGGTTTGGAAAGAATGGGTGGTCAGACATAATGCTGGTCACTGCCCCCAAAAAAAGAGTAAATCGTATGTTTAATAACATCATCAAGCATGCACAGAAGAGCATTTCAGCCGAAAATGGAGAAGGAGAAGGCAAATGTAGCCCAAGACTGTTATCGGTGTTTATTTTAAGACCATATGATAAGTACAGCAGCAAGCTACAGCGAGCGATCAAACGAGCTCTATTCCGCATCCATCATGNGAAGAGCATTTCAGCCGAAAATGGAGAAGGAGAAGGCAAATGTAGCCCAAGACTGTTATCGGTGTTTATTTTAAGACCATATGATAAGTACAGCAGCAAGCTACAGCGAGCGATCAAACGAGCTCTATTCCGCATCCATCATGGCCACCATCTTTTCAATGAGGAAAACGAGGTTCCGAGATGGGTACCCTACATTGCCCTCACAGATCAACAAATTCTCACGTTGGCTGCCGACCTAAAACGTTTTCCAAACGACGAGATTGACAAGCTCAAGAAACTAGTCATCGACAACTACATGGAATCGACAATCCTCTTCGACTGGAAATTCCAAAGCATCGATTATATAAGTATCGTGGACAAAGAATGTAGAAGCAACGCCGGATTAAGAAATAAATATTCCTGTAGACATCGGGAACGCATGGAATATCTTTACGACAAATACTATACCGGCAGCCTTAGCGAACGCGCCTCTGTAAGTGATTATCCCGGCTGCTCGATAGTATTTTGTAATCTTTTCAACCGGTTGCTGGGCCGCAGCAGAGATCGATTTGATACAACCGCTTCTGAATTTCCCCTCGCAATTCAGAATAGTCCCTACACTAATATTCCCAATGGCAATCAAGATAACAATAATTCTATGGAGCATGAGGACCAGGACGATTCTATGGACAGTCTTCCTTTTGTTCGTCATGATTCTTCAACTTCAACTGAAACCTTGAACAGTCCTGCCCTCTCTCGTCATGATTCTTCAATTTCAACTGCAACCTCGTACAATTCTGCCCGCTCAAGCTCTCTCAGTGATATCTCAATCATGTACGACTCGACATGACTCTGCCTATTTCGCGGAAAGACTCTTCAACTCCAATTTTATCAATCCACGACACCCCCTCTCAAGTTTTAACCGACAATAGTATTCCTGTTCCTCCTCTTCTTCCACTTCAATTTTATCCATCTGCTACACCCCCTCTCAACCCTTAACCGACAATAGTAGTCCTGTTCCTCCTCTTTCTTCACACAACGACTCTCCATCTTTGTCGAAAAATCTCTTAAAAATCCAATAGGTGGAACGCAGAAAATTTTTAAACACGATCAGAGTTTAATTATAAAAAAATAAAAGATATATAGAATGGAATTTTTTCTTAAAATCCCAATATGCCTTGTCAACAACAATATTCATCGGTAAAGAGGATAACACCAACATTTGATGGGACAGAATTCTATTGATCAATATTTTTTTCATGAGTTGTTTCTTCTTCTTTAAAATGTGTATGAGTTGAGTTGAATAACATCTTATTGTTGAAGATGTGATGAGATGTTTTAAAAACTTGCACACAGTTTTATTTACAAAAACAATTTCAACAGAATTAACATTTTATTATTGAAGATGTGATGAGATGTTTCAAAAACTTGCACACAGTTTTATTTAGAAAAACAATTTCAACATAATTTTATTGACCAATATCTAAAACATTTTTCATATGATGAGTTGTTTCTTCTTCTTTGGAATGTGTATGAGTTGTATTGATTGACATCTTATTGTTGAAGGTTGTGGAATGTACATCTTTGTTAAGATTTATTGTTAAATTCCTTAACATATTCATTTTTATATACTTTAGTAGTTAACCAAACAAAGAATTTATGTTATAGATTTTTCATGTCTTTTCAATATTTTTATGAATTTTGAAAAGTGTTTTGTCCATAATTTTATTAACTGATTAAAAACAAAACTATTTAAGAGCTTAACATATCACTTAAGAAAATTAAATTTAATTAAAAAAAATTACACCAACATTTGATGGATCAAAATTTTACTGATCAATATCCATAACATTTTTCATCTCATGAATTGTTTCTTCCTCTTTATATATCCATAACATCTTTCATCTCATGAGTTGTTTCTTCGTAGTATAAGTTGAGTTGATTGACATCCTATTATTGGAGGCTGTGGTATGGACATCCTTGCTAATATTTATTGCCAGGTTCCTCTTTATATATCCATAACATCTTTCATCTCATGAGTTGTTTCTTCCTCTTTATAATTAGCATGAGCTGAGTTGATTGACATCCTATTATTGTTGGAGGATGTGGAATGGACATCTTGTTTCTTCCTCTTTATAATTAGCATGAGGCTGAGTTGTTTGACATCCTATTATTGTTGGAGGATGTGGAATGGACATTCTTGCTTGCTAATATTTATTGCCAGGTTCCTCAACATACCCATTAGCATGCATTTAAGTAGTTAACGGAAACAAAAAACTTATGTTGCACTGGATAGATTCCTCATACTCTCTCAATATTTTTTGAATTCCGAAATGTCTCTTTCGTCCATTTGTTTTTTTCATTCACTGATAGAAGACAAAGCCAACTTCGCAACAGGGTGTTATAAATTGAATCCCACGCACAGAGTGTCCTCTGTTTCAGATTGTCCAAGTAGAAGGATATCTTAAATATTGATCTTCCACAGAAAATTGAATCCTATAACTAGTCTCTTGACACATATGACCCTAGCAACAACCCAAAAATTGTGATTCAAGATTTTTAAAATCAGATCACACAAAGGACCTGTTTGATTTCTTGAAAAGGAGAGAGAAGACCAGCATTTTATTACAAGTAAACAGTATAGATCGATGAACTCAATTGTTGCGGTTCAATAATCGATGAGCAGGATGGCTAATGTTCCCAGTGCCATCAGAATGTTCTCCAGGCCAGAAATCAGATATAAAGAAGTGTAGAATGTGGGTTCACCCAGTGTTTAAATAGAGGGCCAAGGGAGGGAAGGGAAGGGAAGAACCCCGACACCCAACGGCTATATATTTTTTAAACCCTCCCTTTAATAGTATTGTCACCCTCCCTCCTTGAACAAACATACAAAAGATGTTGCTGTACTGGATGGAGGTGCTCTGTTCTTGTTTGTAAAACCACTTTGTATGTTTTGTAAAACCAGTTTTTACATATCAAAATAATTATATAATAATAATAATTTATTTTTAAGTTTATTGTTGATAGTATTGACAGATTTCTTAAATTTTTTAATATTTTTACTTCATTTCAAATTTTATATAAATTCTAAATTACTTTGAAACTATCTATTAGTGAAACATATTTTCTTCAAATTTTATATTTTTATGTAACTTAAATTGGTGTTTTTTTGAGTGAATATATATATATTCTTTTATATCTTTAAAAGTTTAGGGACCTCCACCCAACGATTGTGACTTCTTAAGAGGAAACACATGTTCTTAATCATTAGGCCTACTTAGACTCACATGTTATAAAATCTGTTATGTACACTTATGTTACAATGTCATCTTGACAAGTTAATATCAATTATATCATCACATGGAAGTTATAAAGTTATAATGTCTATACATGTGTATGTTACAATGTCATCATGATAAGTTAATATCAATTATATCATCACATGGAAGTTATAATTTCTATACATGTGTATCACTTATATATAAATTTGCTACAAATTGAAAGTATTGAAAATTATGCTTAGCTTATTTTAATTTTTTTGGTATTATAATTATCATTATTTATGACTTTTGATTTCACTGTCATTTTTTTATTGTTTGCAAATGGAAAATGATGGAATTGATTGACATGGCTTTGATTCCTTTGTTATAATGGTATTCTTAATATTATCATTGTAGGTAATAATGAGCTCATTTTGGGTAGTTGAAAGCATGAGCTATAAACATGGGATTATAGCTTACACATCTCATCAACACAAATCCTTTACAGAAATGTAACCTGATTTATGTTCTTTATATGATGTCAAGGTATTTGTCTTTATGATTGATTCAAGGCTTCTATTCTAAACTAAACTTTCACACAAACAACTAGCTCTCTGTGCATGAATTGTTATAGCTAACCTCTATATCGCAATGACAACTAACAATAAATCTTTATTTTGTGAACTTCAACCCAATCTTAATCAAAATGGTTTCAACAACTATCTTCACTCTTTCGATTTACAATGAGAGGGTCATTCCAATACCGTCATAGGGGAGAACATACCATGTCCACTCATTGCTAATCCATGATAATGAAGCATCTCATTCTAGATGAAAATGAAAATCCACCAAAAAATATAATATATCACTTCAACAATGAATAAGAACACGAACGCTTTGCTCAAGGAAACGCTCCCAACATTGATGCACACACACACACACACACACACACGCATTCAAAATTCAAGATGTAGAGCAATTCATTCTTGTAATTGCTTTCATACTTATGTCAATACACACATGCTTTACCCTACATGCCCTAGTAATGGTAGTAAAGTAATCACACTCTTTTGAGTAGTATTTATCACATGGAGTTTGTTACAATGAGTTCTCTACATTTTGAACAAAGGTCACAATGTTGGAATTACAAAAAAGAAAAAACAAATCAACTTTTATAGGAATGTGAATCATTGAAGGTGTAAAATCTTGCACTATGGGATGAGAATGAGTCAATATGAATTTTTGGGGAGATCCATTCGCTTCCAGATAATAAACTACCCAAAAAAGAGTGTATGAGCCTATCTAATGCCCATGGCCTACCTAGGGAGAAAGTTGTCTAAATACAAGGAGATGAAATTAGTAATTGGGTTTGAAATGAAATAACGACTAAGTTACCACAGTTGTTGATCTATTGGACATAATAGATGGACAATTTAAAACTATTAGTTATTGGGTATCATTGTTATGAGAAATTCCAACGAAGGGATTATGATCCATAATTGATATCAATGCAATTTTAGCTCATGAGTTCGTGTAGAGTGTAAGGCATTGTCTCAATAAATACACAATTGTTTGGTATTCAAATCAAGAGCAAATCGATCTCAAACCACACTTATTTCTTACATAGTCACCAAAACCACAAATTGGATATAGAAATCTAAACAAACATTCCGCTTATTATATGATAATTAGTACAACAAACATTAGGATTTATATTTGTTGTAATTGAAAAAAAAGTCATTATGTATTGTCTGTATAAACTTAGCAACAATGCCTCGTTAACAATGAATTAGACCAATACCAAAACCAAGAAAAGGTATAGTGTCATAGAATTAAAGAAAGCACACAATAATAAACTCAAAATAAATGTAGAGATTTTACCCAAGAAACCCAAATGAGAGAATGATCTTCAAATGGTTGTTCAATCTTTATTTCAACAATTGTAGGGTTACAATGCCGCTCATGGTTCTCAAGACTAGTCCATAATTTAGCTAGCCAATCCTCTTCTTCCTCCTCTCCTCATAGGCAAAAAAATACCCTTTGTGATTAAATATACAAGAAGATATAGGAAAATATAAAAGTAATGGTGTTGGCACAGGGGCATACCCAGGGTTCAACGCTACAACAACGCACCAAAAAAACCCTAACTACCGGCCCTTTCGGCAACACCTGTGAAGCAGATGAAGTCTCACCCGAGGTAGAGGTAGGGGTGGTTGCAGGACTCAGATGTTTGCAACCTTAGCTGGGACATAGATCTGTGATTCTAATATTTAACATAGCACTTAGCAGTGAACATTCATCAATATTCAGTTCTTAGTAACAACGCAGACAAACCCTAATTACAGAGCATCGCAGTATTCAACCAGATCCACATCTAATAACACTTAGCATAAAAGGAACACATTAGATATAGCAGATTTAGGCACTAAGCATACTCATATAGGTCGGTTATAACATTCATTCTTCTTATTAAGCACAAAGCAACATCAGTTCTATCTAACATTTATCTATATCATATCAAGTCACACATAAACACACCAACACATCGCACAAAGCATAGAAATGCAACATATACATGGTTCAACCCCCCCTTGGGGCTACATCCACCAACTCTTCTTCTCTTCTATTATATTTTGTTAATCACTTACATGCCCAGAGCCTTAGAAACCCTACTCCGCATAGGATAAGAGATCTGCGCACTTTGCTAGATCCTCCTTCCCTGAGTTAGGTTCAGAACAAAGCTTCCTCTCAATCTCTTACAGTGCCTTGCACTTAGCCTTACTAGTCTTACATAGTATGCACAAAGAACTTACAATCCTTCGATCACATAGATCGACCACTACTATTTTCTACATCACCCAACTTCTATATATATTACAAAAGTGAGCCTAGGCATGGGTAAACCCATGGGCCAACCTTCCCATACCCGTTACATGATCCCAAAACCCAAAAATCCCTAAAAAGGGGCTGAGATCCTGTGATATCTTCTTCGTCTTGCGCTTTGTCTTCGACAGCCTGTCGAAGTCCCAAAAATAGTTCAATCATGACCAAGTATCCTCAAAACTTGGTTAAGGGCCAACGTGCCCCCAACACTCACCTGTGACTCATCCTGAGTCACTCTGATCTGGGTAGTTCTGCTTCGAAAGCCTCGAGCTTGGCTCGAGCTTCTTTGACTTGTTGTTGTGCCACGACCTCCTGTTCAACGAAACCTTGGATGACTGCCTCGTTCATGGGTCCTTCTAGGCATTGTTCTGCTGCAACAACAACTTGCTCCAGTTCTGCTCCTCGACCTTCGATATCTATGACAAATTGGTAAGCCTCATCCTGTACAAGTTGGATCCTCTGAGTCACTTCTATGACTTTGATCTGAACGGTATGAACCTGTTGCTGGGCAGTGCGCTGCTCCTGGGATCGCTTCATTTATTCCACAACTGATAGGGGCTTCAACTGAGCTTGTATTGTTTCTGCTTGTTGCTTCNTTCATTCTTAGTGAGTTTCTCATAAGTCTGGGCACTACGATCACTGAGTTGCTTGCATTCCGTGGAAAGAGTCTTTATTCTCTCGACTGCGCTCCGGTTACATCCTACGGAGTGTTGGGCACTGTGCGGAGCTCTAAATCTGTGATTCTTTGCTGTAGCTGCTAGATGGCTTCCATGAGCTGCTCTACTTGATGCTCAACCCAGTATTCTGCCTATGGCTCTAAGCTTGTCACAAAACGAAGTTCTCTGTTGACTGCTTCTTTTACCTCGAGTTGCCCTGTGAGCAAATGTTCCTTTTCTTGTTGCATTTGCGCTTTCTCCTCGTCAAAATTTGTCTGGAGAGCAATCTTATCATGCTCTGCAACTCGACGTTGTTCTACAAGTACTCCTTGTACTTGCTTCAAAGCTTGGGTGTCTTGTTCTGTTTCCTTTTGTGCTCGTTGAAGGCGAGCTTCAGTTACATTTGCTAGTTGATAGAGTTGGGATGGCTCATCTCCCAACTCTTGTTCTCCCGAAGGCAGGGGTACAGTGGAGCATGCGTGACTAGATTGAAGAGCCTGTTGTACCCCTCGGAGTTCGACCTCAATTCTATCATACATTTCCTCCTTCTTAGCTTCTTGTTTCTCCACGATTTCCAGTGAAGCGTCATTTAGAGCTGCTATGATGAAGTCAAAGTCATCAGGAGTAAGTGTAGTCTGCATCTTGGTCACGGTGGCTTTTGATTTCTTCCGAGAAGAAGGTTTTGGGGGATAAACCTTCCTCTTCTTCAAGGGGTCAACCTCGTCTCTAGGTGGTGTTACTTCACCTTTCTTTTGTTCAAATTCTCTGTCCTTCATCTCTTCTATGTCGTCATCACCTCCTCACTCAGGTGATATGGAAGCAGTCTTCCCTAAGGCACTGCTTAAATATTGGACTTCCTCAGTCTTAGTTCTTCTGCTGGTTCCAAGTGTGTCATGTTCTTTGTGAGTGGTCTCCAGGCTTTCCAGTTCAGGATCAAATATCTCTGCAGGGTCAGCGGGGATAAGGAGATCTGCAGACTAGTCCTTAGTGATCTCCTCTAGGTCCTCTTTTGTAATTTTGTAGTACGACTGCAATTGTTCCTTATGTTCATCGTCTCACGCTGTTATGTAAATGAATTTCCAATCTACGCTGAACTTCATCAGGGTTCAGAATATTTGTAAGGTGTTCGGAGTCATGCGAGGCTCAACTTCAATGGCTCTCTTCAGCTGAAGGTAATAGATATGAAAAACGACGTTCGACTACCATTGTTTGTTCATATCACTCGAATACCAAAGTGTAGTGAGCTTCACGGCAAGTGGCTCAAATGGATTGAAGTCCGGGAAGGTCACACCTTCCGACATCTCCTAGGCAACAAAGGCGATGAGGATCAGGAGCCAGCTGAAGTGAAACTCGTAGCCCTAATCCTGTGCTTCTCAAAAGTCTATTTCAAGTTGATTGACTAGGTACTTAGCCCAGTTCATTTGTAAGCCTTCTACACACTTCCCCATTGTCACACACCCACTACCTAAATCAGATTTTTCTGGTCTTCTGCCGAATCATAACCCCTAGATATCCATGGAGGCCCAGCGTAAATTGCCTCTTTCTCTCTCTCTCCGTTCCCATGTGATCGTGGGTCACGATCACACTTCAAATGAACGCAGTACCTCTTTCATATTTTGCACCTCGACGCTATAGTGATGTCGAGTCGTTTGACTTGGCAACTTTCGAACCCCGACAGGGCTAGCGATCGACCAATGGGGGCTCCAGAATGCATCCTCAGTCGTAGATCTGGGCGGGCGGACGCTGGCCATCCAGATCTTCTCGCTACTTACCCTAATGCGCGTTCACGCCCTAGCGTAAAACTGGCATCTCTTCCTCACACCGGACGGTCATTACGGATCCTGAGATTTCCCGAAGGAATCTTGTCCGTCCATCGGGACGTAGCCACATGCTATTATCTCGACATTATGGATCGGGATTTGTCAAGGCAAGATCTCGAGCTTTTGTCAGTGGAACTCCCAAATCCTTGATCCTCAATTTCCCGAAACTGGTAATCTCTCAATATGTCACCTCCTTAAATCGGACGGTCCACAACTGCTCCGGGGTTTCCACCCAGGAAAGTCCCGATCCCTTGTCACCAGGACTCTCGATCTCGCGATTCTCGATTTCCCGAAATGGGAGATCTTGCGACGTGTGGACTCCATCAATCGGACGACTCATATCTATTCCGGGGTTTTCACCTTGGAAAATCCTGAACTCTTGTTAACAAGAATCCCGATTCCGCGATTCTTGATTTCTCGAAATGGGTGATCTCTTGACACGTGGCCTCCGTTAATCGGATGACTTAGATCTATTCTGGGGTTTTCACCTTGGAAAATCCCGAACTCTTGTCAACAGGAATCCTGACTCCGCGATTCCTGATTTCTCGAAATGGGTGATCTCTTGACACGTGGCCTCCGTCGATCGGACGACTTAGATCTATTCCGGGGTTTTCACCTTGGAAAATCCTGAACTCTTGTCAACAGGAATCCCGACTCTACGATTCCCAATTTCTCGAAATAGGTGATCTCTTGACACATGGCCTCCGTCGATCATATGGCTTAAATCTATTCCGGGGTTTTCACCTTGGAAAAACCCGAAATCTTGTCAACAGGAATCCCGATTTCCTGAAATGGGTGATCTCTTGACACATGGCCTTCGTTAGACGGACGATCCAGATCCATCCCGAGATTTCCACAATGGAAAGCCCCGATCTCTTGTCAACAGGACTCCCGATTTCCCGACTCCCGGTTTCCCGAAATGGGTGATATCTTGACACGTGGCCTCCGTTAGACGGACGATCCAGATCCATCCTGGGGTCTTTCACCCCTATACATTGGAGTCTGAATTAGGTCAGTACGCACATAGATAACGAATTCATGCGGACATAAACCATACGTAGTCTTTCCATATAAATATACCACTACTAGAACTGATCAAAACACCATATAGTCATTCTTATAATGAAATCATTCACAGTTTCACAGATTATGAGCAGAATTATCAGAATAAACATATATATATATTTCAAGATGCCAGAGGAAAAACACTTATCATAAATAACACCAGGGGTCAAGAAACTGCTGAGAGGGGTGCTCGTTTCCACCCAACCGTAGGCTTAGAGACTCCCAATGGATTTACCACTAGCCACCCCCGAGATGAGACCACGATGTTGTGAGACTGCTTCTCTGTTTTCCAGTGACCAGGAGCAAAGGTTGCAATCCTTCCTCTCTGCTATCACTCACTCTGCGTAATGTCAGAGTTCTCCCCTCACGTTTGCCCCCCAATTGCTTCCACCCCATGCCTTATCCCATTGCGAGGTTGCGTGTGGCGCGATTTCCCTCACGCTGGTCAGTCATGATGGCTCTACGGATAGGTGGTTCACCTCCCCATCCCTCATTAATCCATCTACCTACCAGCCTGCGAGACATTTAATTTGGGGTCGGCGAGCCGCTTTTGGTTCTCCAGGCCAGTGGAGTCCAAATATGGTATTGATTCTCGGTGGAAGTTAACACCACCTTTCTAGGTGCCTTCTGGCGCCATCATGGTCTCTTTTTCTGCACATCCCCTCTCAGCAGTCTTGCAATAAAATTCATAATGTTATTCATATTCATTGAGCTTTTCCTCAAGGTCCAATTGCATCACATATCCACATTTATGAGTTTGCCATAGTTCTTGGCCAGTCCAGTTATTTTTACAAACTGGGGGAAACATGGTGTTACAATTCCCTCCCCCTTAAAAAGAACATTGTCCTCAATGTTCTTATCTATTAACATGAATTGCATTTACAGAAGTGAACAAAATTGGATATGCCTGTCTCATGGCATCCTCCATTTCCCATGTAGCCTCATCTAGGCCAAAATGTTTCCACTACACCTTGACCT
>SNQJ01S0077332.1:13079-36496 GCA_010110895.2 Picea sitchensis | reverse complement strand
ACAACAAATATGAAGAAATAAAAGAATACAGTCAACATCATCTTTCCAAGAACTTTGTTAGACCTTGGGAAGAATTACACTACAATCGGAATCATCATGGCTTAGGATATGAAAATCAAAACAGTTTTCATATTCCAAATTACCCCAAACCAATTGTGTTTGTGAGTGCTGGATTTCTTCAAGAAAAATCAATATTAAATGTCGCAAATCAGAATGATAAGTGTCAACATTGTAATCGAGTTGGTCACATGGAGGATCAGTGTTTTGATCTCCATCCTTGTCAGAATTGTGGCAAGACAAATCATGCATCAGAAAAATGTTCCAAGAAGAACAAACCTGCAAGACTGAATATTCACTATGCGTGGATTGATCCTTGGCAATGGTCATTAACTGCCAAGCAATTATATAAGTCTTACCGAAGAGTACAATCTCAAGTAAAGACGTGTTTTGAAGAAAATAAAGAAATATGTATATAACTACAAAGTGGTCCCCTTATGGCATAGATTTCGAGCATGGCCCTCACGGGATGAGATAACATGTGGTTAATTCCATATGCCCACTTTGAGTTGTACACAAATAAAAAATAAAAAATAAAAATGGAGTAAAAGTGAAACCCTCATGCACCTTAAGGGGAGGAGTTCAAAAATCCAGGGAAGATGGTTAGTGAAACCACTTGTGGTCTCTCTTTTCAGTTGACAAAAGGGGGAAATGAATGATAGAATTTATGATGGAATTGCAAATGGTTGTCATACTGAAAGTTTCGACAACAAATATACCAGATGGGTATCGAATTTGTCAGATGGGCAACTGTCATTTGTATATGGCAGACTTTGGCAGAATAATGGTTCTCTATTGAATCATACACAGGGATGTTGTTTTTTTAGAGCAATGATGTGAACATTTGGTTCACCTAGATGGTCATTGGACCTAGAAGATGAAAGATGGATTCTTATGTATTACAGCTTGGCATTGATTGAGTTGTCAGGCATTTTCAGGGATGTGGCAGACTTGTAGATGATTCACTTCTCTTTGTTCGCTCTCATCATATTGGAGTTCACATTAGTGAATAAATTTGTTGGCATTTTGGCTCACATGATTACACAGTGAGGTTTTCTAGATTTCTTAGCATCTAGATTTGGCGGTTTTTCAGGCAGTTCTTCATTGCGACTCAGCTCAGGAGTTTCAGTATGAAGACATGGAATTGATATCGATTTATGCTTTATTGCTGGTATTATTGATCGGACTTGTGATTGAGGGGGGGATTGTTAGCCTATGGCTTACCTTTACCAATCACTAAGTCTAAATTGTCACCTATATTTGTATTATTCATTTAGGATATTAGTGTGATTGAGGGGAATGTTAGCCTATGGTTTACCTTTATCAATCACTAAGTCTAAATTGTCACCATATATTTGTATTATTCATTTAGGATATTAGTAATATATCCTCATATGATGACTAATGAGTTAGTTAATATTGCCTAGCCTAGTCATCATGCACATGATTTTAGGATCTAGAGCAACTCTCTCTATGAGGTGGCATCACCCATTGTACCATAAATATGCAACATTGGAGTGAATAAAATGTGCTACATTATGCTCCTTCCGCCATGTTGTTGTTCTTTCTCACAATTTGTCAATTGTTGTTCTTGTGTTTAATTTCTTCAGTGCTAGCATTATTAAAATAAGAACAAATTTTTATGAGTTAGTGAAATTCGGTCTTGGGCAATCCCAAAAACACCATGGCCAAAAATCTAAGTAATATGATCATTTTCTTAAGGTAAATAGACCAATTTTAGTCACCACCCTCATCATCATAAAAAATAGATTGTTTTAGTGGAATAATTTATTAATAAAAGTAAAAATAAAAATACTTTAACCACCACCATTATCATCATCATAAAAATTGTATTGTTTTAATGGAATAATTTTATTAATAAAACTAAAATAAAAATAAAATTAGTTAATCAACAAAATTTTAAAATTTAAATAAAATATAAAATATTTATTAATTTATTTATATAAATTAAAAATAGTCCAATTATTTAATTAGAATAATTTAAAACTTTCTTTATGTATTCTAACATATCAATTTTGAAAATGAAGAAGTTCATCCAATGAAAGTGTAAAAAACAAAATTTAATTATAGATATATATATTGCCATGTGTCCTTGTCAATGAACAACCGTCATATTACTTAATTCTCAATCCTGCATTTATTAGTCCCTACCTACTGTGGGGACCATAGATTTCACTTTGTCACAAGGTGCTAATCTGTGTGTTAGTGGGCATGCTTTGTTACATTAAATGGTGCTGCTTGTTGCAATGTTTTAAAAGTTTTAACATAATTTTTGTAATAATTTTACACTGAATATTTTAAATTCAAAACCTTTTCTTAATTTTTTCATATTCATTATCGTTTTTTTCATTTGTCATTGAAACTTTGGATGGGACTTAAATCCCTAGTATGTTTCAATTATTTTACCTATTTATCGGGCCTTGTAAAATGAATTTTTAAATTAAAATTATAATTGGTTGTGAATCACCCTTCTTATATTTATGTCGTGCATTGTAGCACCCAAAGTCAAAACTCTAACCCCTTCTGACATTTTTGACACCCCTTCTGACATTTTTGACAGGATTTGAAGCTTCAAACGTTTCACTGCAGTCGAAGGCATCCTAACAACTTTGCATTTGAAGGCATCCCCACAACGCTCCACCTTGGATATGCTCCTACTCCATCCGGTGTGTGCATGAAATGCTCCACTTGGATGCTCCATATGTTTGTGTGCAATGCTCCACTTATGCTTGAATCCATTTAACCTCCCATGCATTCTTATTTTCAGGGTTCAACCTACCCTGCATTCTTATTTTCAGGGTTCAATCTATTGAAAACATGATGGGAGAGAGCGCTTAAAGATAGATTGATGGAATTGATGGAAAGGGAAGATTTATGGCATAATGGAAATGGCATGGAAAACATTGTTTCATGTCAAGGGCATTCAAGGGATTACAAGGCATCAAATGGAGGCTTAGAAGGCTCAAGGGATTACAAGGCATCAAAGGGAGGCTTAGAATGCTCACTAGACGGTTCAAGCAACTATAGGCAATTTGATGGTGAGGTGGTTCATAGGAAAGGGATTACAAGGCTCACTTGGTAGGCGGTTTGATGGTGAGGGCATTCATTGGCAAGGGATTACAAGGCTCACTCAGTAGGCAGTTTGATGGTGAGGTCGTTCATTGGCAAGGGATTACAAGGCTCACTAGGTGGGTCAAGAAGTTGTAGGCGGTAGTGTGTGCTTGTTGCATTTCATGATAGAAAATATTTTTCAATTATACCCATCTTTTAAAATTAAAAAAAATTATGTCTGGGTGGTGGACCCATGCAGGACATTGGTTAGTTGACTTATCATTTTTTTAGGCAAGAGTACTTTCATTTTTTCATTTTCCAATCATCGGAGAATTTGTTGGTTTTGTGTTTTGTGATTGAATTTAATTTGACATATAAAAACACATAGTTTGATGCCCTTTAGTGCTAAAAAATAAATCATTCAAGAGATCTAATAACTAGATTAACAAAATCAAATATGAAGATCAAATACCAGAAAATTATACAAAAGCATTCCCATGGTGCAATAGAAACACCAGTGGGTAGAGACACCCAGGAAACATTAGACAACATGCTTCAAGTCTAACATTATTTGCCACACAAAATATATTCCTTTGTTTCTTTTAAGCATACAACTTTAATGCAAAGACATTTTCTACAATTTATGCCAAAATTGCAAGACATCAAGAATATAAAATACTTGAATAGAAATCAATTCAACCAAATTGCATCTTATTTGGTTTTCATGTGTCCTTAGAATGTATGGGGACGAACTACCATGCTACCATGAATATGAATATTAGGTGTTAATTTAGACAAAGTGCATATTAATTCTCCAAATCATTCATATTTCTTCTAAACCAGCTCATAATAAAGAATAACCTTTATTTTTTTGATAGTGATTGTAGAAGTGTCAGTGGAAAAGAACCCACTAACGAAGGTATGGTGATTGGCATTTTTAAAATACCAAGCAAGCATCTCCAGTTCCTATGAAAGACCGAACGACCATATACAAAACCCAAAACAACCAGTTTGATGGACTATCTCATGCAGCCTTGCTCCTGAGGAAGTACTTGTAGATAGCATACAAAGCTAGAGATAAATTGAGGAAGTACTTGTAGATAGCACACAAAGATGGAGATAAATCGAGCTAAAATATTCGAATAGACCTCAATCCAACTACGAAGAATAATTTAATTTAAGACAATATAGGAACAAAATGAAAAGGTAAGCTGACTAATTCTAGATTAAGCTTTAACATATCTGACATCCAAGCAAGGGGAGAGCACAGTCTCTCTTTGAATGCTTCATGGATACCTCAGGCTCTCTACTGCCACCCAAGGGGTTAATGAAGGGGGTGGCTTACCTTGAAGCTTCAACACCCAACCGTGGACTAAGACATGCACACCAGATAGTTGAGATGGCTACGCCACCCATACATCCACAAAATTACCAAGGTAATTCCACCCTACATCCATCCTATGGATCATACACTACTAGTACTGAAGCTTCCCTTGGGTTCTAAAGCTACCTGGGTTCTAAAGTTACCTTTGGATGTTGGTTCAACATATCGACCTGACAAGTTAAGTTTTTTTACTGTACAAAACATAAACACCTAGTAGTGGCATGCAAAACCCCTAATCACCCATGCATTGGCATGTAGAACCCCTAATCACCAGCGCATTGAGGAAGTTTTGGTCTTCCACTATGCCCATATGTTTATAAAAGGGTTCACGATTTTAAGAGTTTGAAACTGGTCATGAACCTTACTCTTTTTGTTGAATCCTCCCAAACCAATTTCATTGGTAGAGCCAATACATTTTGAATCGAGAGATGAATTGATAGCACCGATATTTTTTGGGATGACCTGCATTAAGGTCTGAAACACATCAGATTTTTAGGTTTGTTTCTGTCTCATGGGCGCTCTAACAAAATAGTGGCAACAAACATCTACTCCTTTGTCTGCATGCATGCACAGTATCTAGTGAGGATACGTGTTGGAATAAATAATGCAGAGTATCCAATGAGAATACAAGTTGGATTAAATCTTTTGATACTTGGGCCATACCTCAAACTGAATGTATATCCCCAATATATTTTAAAATGTTTTAAATAATAATAATATATCGATCACCTTTGTAAACGGGCTTGGGTTTTCACAGTTGGATTTAATTTCATCGCCTTTTTGTTTCCTGGATTGAATTTTACAAATGTTCATAGTACGGTCTCATCTTAGGCTTTTCGGAAAAATGTTAGAGAATCTACGCTGTAAAGCTCCTTTCCCCGGCAGATCACTATCCTACCATGCTCATGTCCACTTGATTAAAATATCGCAGAATTGGCATTGCATAAACTAATTTAGGGTTATAACTCTTCATATATATTTTTGTAAAATGTGGTTTAACGCTTACAACGCCTTCTATTTTGCAGATTCGAGGAAGAAATCCAAATTTGAGCCAAAAAATTGGCCATGTGGCCTAATTCGTCAAATAAAAGATCATAACCTATCAATGAAATGATGCCACATTCATAGAAAAATATTGTTGACGAATTGATGAGCTTTCTTGATGCCTTCTTGACATAGGTAAACCTATCAAAAGATGAGTACATCAAATCCGTACAATGTACACTTAAGCAACCAACAATTATCCTTAAACGAAAACTTCTCTCACATTTGGAACAATAGCTTCTCCAAGGACATGCTAGTTATTTGGAAAGAAAATACAGATGCGCATTACATGCTCAATGCATATGCTACAACAATCGTACTGTACCTCAGATATGACAAAGGTTGGCAAGTCTATGACAAGTGCATTCAAAAAATGCAAAGAACACTAAAGAAGTCATATTGATGCCATACAAATGATATACACACTTGGAAATACACTGCTTAATATTCACCAAATTTCTTCTCAACAAGAAGTTCACATTGCACTTTCCCTTCCCCTCTCTTGTAGTTCAAGAAAATGTGTCTTCATAAACACATCTCCACTTGAAAAACGTGCATTTGTGCTTAAACCATCGATTTTGCTAGAACAAGATCCCTATTAACTAAAAAGACGTATATGTCGCCTATTATTGATTATTACCTCCAAGGTCCATCTCCTATTAGGCATATCTTAGCGTAATTTGTAACGACATAAAAATGGTGCACCCATAAATATAGTTAACAACTTAATGAGAACTATGACCAAAACTATAAACTCGCCCAAAACCCATATTTTTCATAAAACATCAACAAAATCAACTCTCAAATCAAAAGTGGTGCTAACGGTGAGTACCCCATTTTTTAAAATGGGGTCAAAATTACAACATTTTCAAACATGGCCTTCAAAACTTGACAAGAGTCTCAAAAAACCTTAAAACTGTAACACCCAAAAAAAAGAGATGTTTTTATTTTATTTTTCATTTTCAAAACGCTAAATTTTGAGATCATTTGAAATCAGATTTTTTATCACTTGGTACCATTTAAACCAAAACCTCAAAATCAACCACAAATTGAAAAGTATCACACTCTAGGGCACCCATGCAAAAATTGGGTATTAAAATGACACGCTTTTATAATGTGGTAAAAGAACTCATCATTACTATACACAAAATCATAAAAACAACCCTTAAATAAGTTTACTTTTAAATGTTATCATCAATGCTAAAGTAGAAGGTAATACATAATGCCATGAAAAAATATCACACAATATACTTTAAAAATTCAACGCCACATTTTAATAATTTTATAATGTATCTTCATTTGTCGATCTTGAAATTATAAGTCACTTTGACTATTGAAAAAAACTCCCACCAAACATAATCAACAAAATCAAAGTACTCATTATGTATCCTTAATGGACTTTTAATTTCTTCTAGGCATTCATATATCTCCAACCTCCCTCGTATGCTTCAAGGGTGATATTATAATTATTGAAAATATCTCATAAAGTATTTCTTGGAGCTCTTCTTAGCCTTGATTATATTTTCTATAAGCAAGTACACTATCCATTGGTGAACATTAGGATATTGGTTGACAAATATAAAAGTGCACTATAGAACTATTAATATGCAAACTCAAAGACAAAGATGCCACTTGTTATTGCCCTAGGAAAGAAGAGCTTGAAATAACCGTAAAAAAACTCAAATTAAATAATAAAAAATACCAAAGAATTAATCATAATAATATGGTTGAAGATTGAAGCAAAGGGGACAATTATTGAATGAACAAACATAAATAACAAAAAACAAAGTCAAGTATACATTGTAGCAGTTTATGGGTAAGATTTTCTTCAAGGCACATAGAGGTGAATTAATAGACTGTCACCCTCCTAGGGGTGAGGTGAATTGGAGAGTGCACTTGGTCACGTGGACCGCTATGAGAAAAAATTATGACTCATGAGCAGATGAACAACTACTATCAAAACAATTATGTGGTCGCTAATCTATCTAGCCATGGTGGATTCAAAATTAATAAGCACAAAGTCACGCTTTGAGCCCCTCGAATCCTTTGCTACCAAAATCAGAATTTGCAATTAAATAGTATAAACTATAGTTGTTCATCAAAACTTCGTATGATTATCCCCCTAAGGTCAATATCATTCATTCTTGTTCAAGCTCATAGATCAAGGTTGGTAGTAATAACCATGATAGATTTTCAAAAATTCTAATGGTTTTCCATCTAGTGTGTTAACTTGTAATGTTGCAGGAGTCAGGTGCTTATTAGAGTTCAAAAATGGCAGTTTGAGATACAAAGATTATAAAACCTTCACCATATTGAACAACTAAAATCAAAAGTAGAGAGCCATGGCCATACTTGGAAAGGTGTTAACTCATAATGTTGTAGGAGTTAGGTGCTTATTAGAGTTTAAAATTGGTGGTTTGAGATATGAAGATTTTAAAACCTTCACCATATTGAACAACTAAAATCAATAGTATAGACCATGGCCATAATTGGAAAAAGAATCATAGAGAGGGAGAGTAGACCATCTTCTTAAGCCAAAGAACGTTGATGTGTTTTGTACAGGAGAATCAAAATACATGAGAATAGAGAGGGAGAGTCAGGCATCTTCTGCCAAAGAACGTACCGATGTGTTTTAGAAAATGAGAATCGAACACATGAGGAATAGAGATGAGAGCGTATTCACCTTCTAAGCCTTCTCAAAGAACGCCGATGTGTTTTGTACGTGATTAAACAGAGATATCGAACATGCAACTTAAAAGAGTTAAGAAAAACCAAAAATAGAACACCAAGGAAGAAGGTAACATGTATGAGAAAGAACGATACATTTCATATGAAATGATGGGAAAACAAGGTTTGGAGAAAGATGGAAATCGATTTATCAAATATCATGTTCAGCTATGCTATAATGTCTTTTCTTCTTCCATTTCATCATGCATCTCTTACTGACAGCAATTTACATCATAGTATGTTTACATCACATTTTATTTTTTTGCGGAGGTGCATGAAATGTGTTGAATGAAATATGTCCACATGGTAAAGCAAGTGATATAAGAACTCCATTATCTTCCTATATTAATAATGATCTTACAAACAATATTGCACAATATAAATAAGGGTGGAAACAATAGGAAACTCCATTATGCTTCTGAATTGTTGGCTATCGGTCTAATTTTGCTCGAATTTTAATTTTGCATTATGATAGAAGCAGTGAAGGAAAAAATGGTAGATTGACAAGGAGATGGGAGAGATCTTCCAAGTATGAAAATATTACGGACATGGATAAGATGAAGTTTGTGATTACAAAGTTGAAAGTGCATGTTGTGCATGTAGAACTTGAGACAAAGGCATCAAATTGTGCAAGAGCATACAGAGGAATGTTATAGTGGCAAATATTCGACTATGGCCTGAAAGAAAAATGGAGAGAAATGACTGGTGGCGTGTCAACATGGATGGGCGTGAAAGACAACTTACTCCTTCGAGAAAGAGAAAGTTCGATCGTTCTATCTGCTAGGGGTAATTTCCTCTTCTTCTTTCTAGCATATGAAGCACCCCCATATTGACCATTCGAAGAAGAGACGATCGATGGTAGATGATGTTCTGCAGACTCAACACCGTCGTATTAAGGCATATCAAAATTCCATGGGGTCAGGTGGATGTCGGCATTCGCTTCATACCCACAACCAGTTCCATGATGATAGTGGCAAATATTCCACTCAATCGCAACAGAAAAGGAGAGAAATGAGTGGTGGTGTGTCAACATGGATGGGCACGAAAGACAACTTAATCCTTCAAGAAAGAGAAAGGTTGGTCGTTCTATCTGCTGGGGGTTATTTCCTCTTCTTCTTCTAGTACATGAAGTTTCATATTGATCACCGAGAAGAGATCTATCAGAGGGCGATGTCTCTAAGACGCTCTCACTGGCTGACTATATGACAGTCTTAAATATAGATTTAATTTCATAGGTTTGCTGTCATTTCATCGTGATGACCATATATATGGAAACCAGAGTAGAACTATTTTTTATCAGCATGGATATAGGCATACTACAGCCGACCTCCTGGTTTATGCCAATCCCCGGAAGCTTAGTGTTTTGCTGCATGCAACTGTGGAGCGTCTGCTCTTTTCCAAAGGTAAGTTCCATTCTCTATTTGAATGGGGTTCCTCCTTATAACCATTCTCAAAATTGTTTTATTACTATAAACCTCTCTATAATTAATTTTTTAGCTAGAGGATGACCATTTCTCTCAGATATGTTTCAAATGTGATTTAAAAACAATGTTAAAGAATCATTTAGTTATATCACCGGATTGGTAGATTTGTTACAGCTTTATTTTGTTAACATCATTAGTTGAGCCATCATGCTATAACATAGAGACAGGAAGGTAGCTCACAATTTGATTGATCGCTCGACCAGAATGAAGCTTTAATGTTAAGAATGAAGGTTGGTGAAGTTCTTAGGCCTCTATAAACATAGACTTGAGGACGAACGATATTCATTTGGTCGGTCACATCCCACAGGGATTCAAGAGACTATCGAAGGGCATGGCGAGATGCCCAAAGATCACCTCTGCCTTCAAGGCTACAAGTACGCCATTCTACCGTGCTTCAGCCACGGGTCAGCAATGTCGCATCGCCCTACCCTTCGATCGTCTCTTGAATCCTATATTCGATGTGAACTGACAAACCAAATGAATATGCGTATAGTTGTCCTCGAATCCTATATTTTATAGAGCCCCTCTGAACTTCACCAACCTTCATTACTGAAAGAATTTAGAAACTCAGCTACTACTTCAGACGTGTGATCCAATCAATTGTGACACCTCGCACCACTACTTACAGTCTCTAGGTTTATAACGCAATGAGCTAACAATGAATGGCAAGAGGAAAGCAAACCGCAATAAAGAAATCCCTCATTGCCGTGCATAAGCCTGGCTTGGTTGCAGGTTAGGGCGAGGTCAAAGATCGTTTCAGTCACGGCTAAGGTAGCTACCCTGAACCGCCTTAGCCGCTGGGGTCGAAGGCGCCATGCTCCGCATCGCCCTACCCTTCGATCGTCTCTTGAATCCTATATTCGATGTGAACTGACAAACCAAATGAATATGCGTATAGTTGTCCTCGAATCCTATATTTTATAGAGCCCCTCTGAACTTCACCAACCTTCATTACTGAAAGCATTTAGAAACTCAGCTACTACTTCAGACGCATGATCCAATCAATTGTGACACCTCGCACCACTACTTACAGTCTCTAGGTTTATAACGTAATGAGCTAACAATGAATGGAAGCAGAAAGAAATCTGTAACAGCAAATCCCCACACAGGCCAGACATTATTAACTAAACTACAGTTGCTAACAGTGTTTTTTAAATCTGTTGAAACATATATACAGAGAAATAGTCCATCCATCTAGCTAAAAAAATAATTTTGAGAGAAGATTTTATAGTAATAAAACAATTTTGAGAATGGTTATAAGGAGGAACCCCATTCAAATAGAGAATGGAACTTACCTTTGGAAAAGAGCAGGTGCTCCACAGCTACATGCAGCAAAACAGTAAGCTTCCGGGGATTGGCATAGACCAAGAGGTCGGCTGCAGTATGCCTATATCCATGCTGATCAAAAATAGTTCCTCCCTCCTTGGTTCCATATATATGGTCATACGTGAAGCCATTGTAAGGAGAAACACCAACTTGAAGAAGTGCATCCTTGACTGGGACCGCGCTCAGTCAGAATAATGGCTGCACGCCCCATAACCTTCCCGCACATGATAGTGGAAAAACATTCAACTATGGCCCGAAAGAAAAAGGAAGGAGAAATGAGTGGTATGGTCAACATGGATGGGCTGAAGATGACTTACTCCTTCTCGAGAAAGAGAAAGTCACTGCCTCTATCCGGGGTTATTTCTCTTCTTCTTTCTAGCATATGAAGCACCCCCATATTGACCATTCGAAGAAGAGACGATCGAAGGGTTAAGTCGTGAAGGTGCCTCAGAGGCAAAGAATACTCACTCTCTCCAAAGGCATACCTAAACCTACTTCCTCTAAGAAGAGACCTTTGACGATCCCCGTGCTGCGAGCATAGTGCTCATTAGCATGGATGAAAATTTGATAACATTCCTCTGTATTCTCTTGCACAATTTGATGCCTTTTGTCTCAAGTTCTACATGCGCTTTCAACTTTGTAATCATATTCGGAAGATAAAATACAATCATGAAACTTCAAGAACATGTCTTCAACTTGTAATCATACCTAAGATAAAAATACAACATGAAAACTTGGCGCGAATGCTTTCAACTTGTAATCATACTCTAAGAAAAAATACAATCATGAAACTTCTATATGTTCGCTTAGGATCCCGAGGACAACGAAATTTCTCTCATAAGAAACTCATAGACCCTTTAAAATATAACTAATACAAAAATTCCAACTAAGGTGGAGCATGTGCGAAAATTACTTTTCATGCTAATGTAGAAGCCCCACACACATGACTTCAACTTAGGCTAGGGCAATGTTTGTAACATATAACAATGTTATATAATTACAACTATGTTATATATTATATAACATATATCGACATATATGTTATATGGCAAGTTATAATAATAACATATAACAACATAACATATAACAATTGATTCAAAATTAGCATATATTAGCAAGGGTGCCCACTTTTTTTCATGACTTCTTTGCCATGTTTTTCACTAAGCAATGCCTTCAATGCCTTTTCGATTCACATGCTTCCTCATAGAAAACATCATGAGCTTGAAGCAGAAAGTAATCAACTCGGCATTGTTTCACTGAGATATACAATGAAGTAATCACCTTGCATAGACATACCTGAAACACACATTTTTAAAACCATGCATGTCTAAATAATAGAGATAAGCATGGTTTTTTAGACATGCATATCTCTATTATTTAGATGGGCTACAATTCAATTGGACAAAATTTGAGAGAACACAACAATGTTAAAGTTATATGTTATATAACATATAACAACATTGTTATATGTTATACAACATATAACAACATTGCTATAAATTGGTTATATAATGCAGCTTTATTCAACAAAGAACTCATGCTATTCCATCTTTTCTAGATGAAATGCAAGAATTTGTTTTGAGGAAAGGAGTTTTTTATGAATCAAAGGTGGAAAATTGTCAAAGAAACCTGGCACCATTAGGAGGAATGATTGGAAAGATCACTTTGGATAACTCTATGTACTATCAAAGAACCAATGGAAGAACAAAATGACACAATGGGAGCACAAACGACGCCGAAGAAGATGATGATGCTACCGCTGAGCATGATGAATTTGGGACATATGATATTGTTGATTAGTTTAAGATGGCTTTGAAGACAATGCACAATTTTGGTAAATTTTTATGAGTTATAATTGTAATTATTTGACTTTCATATTTGAAAAATAAGAATAAAGATGTATCTCTTTGTTTTTTGATGAATCTTTTATTGTTTCCTTTTTTCATTTTATTTGGATGTGACCACTATACATTGAAAATTTTATTAAATGTTGTCATTTTTTTACTTAAATGTATAAAAAATTTGAAAGAAAATGAATTTTTTTTTTTATAAAATTTAGACTTTTTTGTTCAATTATGTCCAAAAAAATGTTTTATTTGACATGATATTCTAAGGAATATGTACCAAAATGTATAGGTTTCTTATGATATATGGCTATAAATGTGTATTTTTGATAAAGTGGTGTTAACTACATTTTTTTCGACACAAGCAAAGGTAAACAATGTGTTAAAAAATGATGTTTTCAATATATTTAAAAAGTATGGAATAATAAATTAATTAAGGAGGTAAAATTCTATGAAAAATCTTAACTAAAAAAAGTAAATGGTAAAAAACATTTTAAGATTGAAGCATGAAAAAATGACTCAAAAAGAAGTTGAATAAAAACAATATATATATATATATATATATATATTTAGAAAATTGTTAGATGAAAAATGAGCATTTAAAAATAATGTGGAAACATTGTGGACTCCAAAAATTTAAAATATCAAAATCGCTAAAATCGTGAGACGTGGTATTACTCTGGTGAGCACCATTTTAAAAATGGGAGGTAAAAATTGACTTCGAAAACGAAGAGAACCGAGAGTTCACGCTAAGTTGGTAACTATGTTCCATATCAAAAGAAAAAACCTTATGTGATACGGTTTGTCAAATAAAATAAACACATTCCTGACTATGAAAACCATTGGCAGAGAAAAAAATTGTTGTTGTACATTCCATTCAATGAAAACGAAGACACATTAAAACACAACTTTTCTACATGGGAGGTCACAGATGTTGCCCCCAGACTATGAAAGTACATCAATGAAGATGATTTACACACAGTTAATCCAACATAAGTGATCTAGAAATTGCAATTAATGAGCTAGAAAACCCCGACAATCCTGATGAGACATTCACAAACCTAAAAACAACCAAAAATCCATGTGAGTCCTATGACTTGCAACCAGATTTGCCCCCATCCTCCACAGTGAAGGTGAAAACATATCAATCTGGCTCTGCTAACAAACATCAATATCCTTAATTCTAAAAATAATGAACATAGAATAAGACGCCCTGAATCGAGAACAACAATTTAAAGGACATACCTTAAAAACGCTTGATACTGGACACACCCTCATAATCTTGTTCCTTACATGTGGGGTAGGAACATGAAATACATTCACATCGAAAAGCACTGCTCCAAATGCTTATACAAATCTATTATTCAAACTATTTCTATGATACTATGAACCAAAGGCCCAATAGTTGCATACACATAAAAAAGTTGTATTATACGCAGGTGGAACAATAGTTCACTCTGCATTTTTAATGCCTTAACAAGTCACGGTTTCTTCCACTTATCAAGGAAATGTTGGATTCATTGTCTAAGATTTATGAGGAACCCAACTTGTCTTTATATATGAAGCATCTTTGATTGGAAGTCGGTTATTGTATTCCATTGACAACCAACTAAAAAGCATAAAACATGTGCACACAAAATACTTTGAAAACATTGACATGATATTCTACAGGGATCTTTACCCATAGACCATCCAAGATCTTTTGATATTTGAACAACCTACCATTAACATGGAAACAGTGATGCATGACTTCTGGAGATACAATATTAGATGCTTTGAATTGCATATTACAATGCACCATACAGATGAAACATTCTTTGCAATTCTGAATAGAATGCGGCCAAATAGCCAAACATTTGATGACTTAACATATATCAATTCGAGAAGCCATACCGCATCTACCGTATCTAACGCCCCTTACATTCGGGTTTCTACACAAATAAGGATGCTGCAATGCATAATACCCACATGTTATTGTTTCATTCCTGGTGATGATATCATTATCAATTCAATTTACCTCCAGAAGAAGACAAACTATGGAAATAAAAGCACGCCATGAACATTACAACCACTTTACCTTTTCACCTTGTCCTCAAATTAGAAATGTTATTGAAATATATGCATGTAACTATGATTCACAGATGGTCTAGTCAATGGTAGATGGAATATTGAAAGGCTATATGAAAATAGAAAAACTTGATGTCATTTGGATTAAGTTCCATGAACCGTATATAGGCAAGCAACAAGAAAGCAAGTTGTTCTATCTATATAATTCAAACACTGAAGCAATTTGACACCTATTTTGTGAATATCAAAAACCAATATCAACATCGACAAAGACAAGAGTCGACCAAATTAAAAACTCTCTCGACAAACTTGCATGTGCATGTACAGTCCATATATCACAAGGAATAACACTTGATAATGCTGCATTTCAGCCTACTGGAATTAGGATACATGGACTTGTATACACAACACTATCCCATGTCAAACATAGACTCCTTGTATTTACTAGTCCTCTTACAAAAGATAACTTCAAATTCAAAATGTAAAGTTGATATTAAAATGGAACGACTCATGACCACCGTAAAATGGAAACTTCACTATGATTACCAATTCATACAAACAAATTCATCTTTATCAATACCCTCACTTAACACACACAACTTAAACGCACACATGGATGATATACTAATGACTATGATGCAATGCAATCCGATATTATGTGCTTGTAGGAAAAATACATGGCATTATGCATGCATCAAAGAATTCCCCAACCACAATTGCATATCAAGTTACATTAAACATGGGGTGATGATATTAGTGAAAACATGTACCAATTTGGGACCATATACATATCAAAGAAAAGAATGTTGAGGTGGTGCTTGCAAAAAAAAAAAAAAATCCATGAAACAGAAGTTGCAATCGGACCAGATGTTGCTCCCCATGCAAGATTCTCCAACATAGTAGATGTTATTTCAATGCATTGGGCCATTTCCATCTGAATGGACCCATTGTGCTTGTAGGAGACTTCAATATTGACATGCTACAAAATAATGGAAGAACAAAAGAATTGGAAAACTACATGTGCAAATACAGTCCCCGCTTTCTTTTGAACAACACAATCCATCTGCAAAATGCACTTATTGCCATGTGTGGTCGAATGTGCCCATTCCTCAATATATTATGTTTATCTTAGACGCATATTAGTCTGATCACGATACAATTGGTGTTGCATTTGAATTATGAGATATACATCAAACATTTTGCAAATTCATATTTCTATGTTTCAAAGCATATCTGTATAGCTTGTTGCCAAAAAAAATAATTATCCAGCATCCTAGTTTTCTCTGATTTGTACACATACTGGTCTAATCACCATACAGTTGGTGTTGTACTTGAACTGTAAAATATACATTATGCAAAATAAAATAAAATAAAAAGGTACATCCTTCTAAAAACTATATGTTACTCTAGTCATCTTATTCTATTTTTTTTAGTATATGTACATAGTACTTGCCTTTTTATTTACATGTTAACTTATGTTGATATCCCTTTTGTTTTGTACTTTTGTTCATAGAAAGAAATCGGAAAACTAGATGCCACAAAGAACTCCTAACCTGAGATGTAGAGGAATCCATGCAAAGGTGCATTTTTTTCTGCCCGTGCTCCATATTAAATAGTTTTTCATTTACTCTGTCTCTATTTGTTGAACTGGTTTGCAGTTGTGTTTTTTTTATTATTATTGTGTGCCTCCTTCGACACTCCATATGTTCCTCTACATTCACTTGTCTTCATGCATGTAATACATATTCAATCTTGAGCTTGCCAGTCCTGGAGTCTGTCTCTCAATTTGCATATCGCGGAACTCTGAATGTTGTTTGGAGGACACGGAACAATAGAAGTGCAATGTTGAGCCAGCCAGCCCGCAAGTTTGCTTGTCAATTTGTATATCGCAGAACTCTGGGTGTTATTTGTAGGACACAAAACAATAGAGGCCCAATTTTCAGCCCGCCAGCCCAAGAACCCGCAATCCAAAAAGTGGCTAAGTATGGAATGAGGGATCCATACATGCTCTATAAAATTTGATATCCATACTTTATAAAAGTACATATTTAGTATGGATTACTCGTTCCTTGGAAAATTTCTAGGTGTGGAACTGGTGGATACATGTGTTCAGATTCCACTTACTTTTATATCGACAACCTAACCGTCCACTTGCCTGTTTCATATTGTACATATTACATGTAATGTGTAATACATAGTCAATTTTGAGCCTGCCACTCGTGGAGTCTGTCTCTCAATTTAGAGCCCATCAGCTCGATAACCTACGATACATATTACATGTAATGTGTAATACATATTCAATCTTGAGTTCACTAGTCCTGGAGTCTGTCTGTAGATTTTTATATCACGGAAATCCGAATGTTGTTTGGAGGACACAAGAAAATAGAAGTGCAATGTTGAGCCAGCCAGCCCGCAAGTCCACGATCCAAAAAAGTGGCTAAGTATGAAATAAAGTATTTTTACATACTCTATAAAATGTCATGTCCATAGTTTATAAAATTACATATTTAGTATGTATTTCTCCTTTCTTGAAGCCCGCCAATGCTGGAGTTCGTCTGTCAATTTATATATCGTGAAACTCAATACAACTACAATGTTGAGCCAACCAACCCGCAAGTCCGCTTGTAAATTTGTATATCGTGGAATTCTAGGTGTTATTTGTAACGCACGGAACAATAGAGGCCCATTTTGGAGCCCACCAGCCCAAGAACCCGTAATTCAAAAAAGTGTACATGCTCTATAAAATCTCAACCAGCCCGCAAGTATTCCTGTCAATTTGTATATTGCAGAACTCTGGGTACTATTTGTAGGACACGAAACAATAGAGGCCTATTTTTTAGCCCGACAACCCACGATCCACAAAGTGGCCAAGTTTGGAATGAGATATCTGTACATGTTATATAAAATATCATGCCCATACTTTATAAAGGTACATGTTTTGTTTTCCCTGCTTTGTACACATACTGGTATGGTCATGACACAGTTGGTGTTGCACATGAATTGTGAAATATACAGCAGGAGTTCGACCGTGTGCTTTCGTTTTCTTAGCCAATTTTATGCCTCCAGGTTCCCTGCTACGTGTTATCGAACTCTTATTCTCCTTTTTTCGAGTGTACATCTTGCATCCAAAACATGGGTAATCCATGTCTATGCTCACGTGTTCCCAGATAGCGGAGTGCCAGATTTCATGTCCATCTATATCTCTACATCACGAGTCCAACCGACCGCTATTTATTTTCATAGTTCGCAAATTTTATGGCCGTGGGTTCCTTTGTGGGCGCCATCCAGCTCTCATGCCCCGTGTGCCCGGTATACATCTTGTGCCCGAAACTTCAGCGATCTACAATTGGACCCAGACTCAAAGCTTATGACTCATTTGATAACTTTGTTTCATTAAATTGTAGAATATCAATATTTAATATTAATAATTTAGTACTTGAAAATAATGTTTTTAGATAATGTTAGATATATAGAATATATGTTGTATGTTATAGATGTAGACAATCGAAATCTTGAACCCACCAATCCTAGATTTCGTCTGTAAATTTGTATATCGTGGAACTCTGGTGCTATTCGTAGGACACGGAACAATAGAGGCCCAATTTTGAGCCCGCCAGCCCGAGAACCCGGGATTGAAAAAGTGGTTATTCATACATACTTTATAAATGTGCATATTTACTTTTCCCTTATTTGTACACATACTGGTCTGGTCACCAGACAATTGGTGGTGTACATGAATTATGAAATATACACCATGAGTCCAACCGAGCGCTTTCATTTCCTTAGCCAATTTTATGGCCCCGGGTTCCCGGCTACGCTTTATTGAACTCTCATTCGCAGTGTTCCAAGTGTACATCTTGCATACAAAACTTGGGTAATCCATGTCTATGGTCGGGGGTTCCTAGATGGCGGAGTGGCAGCTTTCATGTCCATATATATCTCTACATCATGAGTCCAACCGACGACCATTCGTTTTCATAGTTCGCAAATTTTATGGTCGTGGGTTCCTTTCTCGGTGCCATCCATCTCCCATGGCCCATGTGCGTCGTATACATCATGTGCCCAAAACTTCGGTGATCTACAAGTGCACCCGAACTCGAAGCTTTCCACTCATTTGATAATTTTCTTTAATTAAATTGTACAATATCAATATTTAATATTCATATTTTAGTACTTGAAAATAATGTTTCTAGATAATGTTAGATATATAACATATATGTTATATGTTATACATGTAGACAATCGCAATCTTGAGCCCGCCAGTCCTGGATTTTGCCTGTCAATTTGTATATCGCGAAACTATGTCTGTTATTTGTAGGACACAGAACAATAGAGGCCCAATTTTGAGCACGCCAGTCTGAGAACCCAGGATCCAAAAAGTGTCTAACTATGGAAGTCTGCCTGTCAATTTCTATATCACGGAACTCCGAGTGTTGTTTGGAGGACAAGGACCAATACAACTCCAATGTCCAGCCAGCCAATTAAATTATAAAATATCAAACTGTGTATATCGCGGAACTCTGATCCGTAAACAATCGTGGAACTCTGTAATCCATCTGTCAATTTGTATATTGCGGAACTTCGAGTGTTGTTTGGAGGACACGGAACAAAAAATGTGCAATGTTGAGCCTGCAAATCCGCTTCTCAATTTGTATATCGCGGAAGTCTGGGTACTATATCTAAGGCATGAAAAAATAGAGGCCCAATTTTTTAGCCTGCCATCCCAAGAACCCACGATCCAAAGACTGTACATGCTTCCTTTCGCTATGCTCCCTGAAAGCCTACACAAAATCACACTACTCTGCAGGCAACTCAGAATTGGAATGTCATTCGCGGGACCTCGAGTTGGCCCGTCACAAAAACTTCAAACCCTAGTTCCAAAAACGAGCCCGACCAACATTCCCCTATTCCTTACTAAGCCACTTTCCCACAATTCCGCAAATATACAAACCGTCCGTTGAACTACACCATCATGCCCTCTTACGTTTTACGCCTTTTGCACTCAAAAATTCCGACTCATGCAGTTTCACTGTTGGACAGTCACCTGTCCTCACTATCTCTTATAAACTTATTTTGAATTCCCTTCGATCGCTTTTCAGAGCTTGCTCCTCTCCGTTTTTGTCACCTTCGCACCTGTCTATAATAAAAAATAATGTTTATATGTGTGTGTGTGTGTGTGTGTGTGTGTCTTGTTTCTAAATCTTTAATGTTAACAACTCATTGTGAAGGCACCGTGTAAATTGTCATTGATGGACACAAGGCTTGAGAAGATCTGCCATTAATGCACACTAAACCAATATTTGCAAAGGCTTTTGTTATCCCTTCCCAGTGTTAATTTCAAATACCATGGAATGTCATTCGCACATTGTCAGCTTGGTTCATTCACAAAACCTCCAATCCTTAAATGTTATTTGTCATAACCGCCACCTTCGCACTTATAAATATGCAATAATTAAGCTTTACTTGTAAAAGCTCACCATAAAGCACACATACAGATTGTCATTAATGAGAAAAGAGATCGAGGAGATTTTCCATTCGCACGCATTGAACCAACATTTCTAGGAGTTTATATTATCCCCTCCATTTGTTCATTTCAACCAGCATCTAGAGAAAATCGACATTTTCATAAACTACTGGGAACAGCTCCACAACAGTTTTGTAGAGATACAGTGAACATCTTTGGGCCTGAGGACCAGAACCACCACAATAAAAAAGCATCGCTCAAAGGGACTGCCATGGTAACAAAGAAAGCATGGATGTTCACGCTGATCTGGATAGCATATTCTGCAACCTTTATCAGTCGAGAGATGCAATTCACCATAGGTACCCAATGGACATAGTTGATGACGAAATTTTTTACGAAGATGAATCCTTCGTATTCCAGTGTGATGTTTTGGAAAGAGAATCTAAAATATTACTTATTGAAAAAAGAGATGTAAAAAATAAGAAAATAAAACATTGTTTAGAACTTGACCTTGCCAATATGCAGGCGTCCAAAATCTCTGAACTTCACATGGCAACCGGAGATTCTCTTCATGATTCCATTGGATTCATTGAGGTTGATAATTCCAAACTATAGGACTGGATCAAGGAATTAGAGGAAGCTTTGTTTCCTATGCCATTGCTTGGAAATCCTTTGGCAATAGCCATGCCTGCAACTCCCTGCACCCCTGCAGCAAAGCTAAAAGGCTCCTCCATCTTCCTCGCATCATGTAGAGGATATGTGGAGAAAAATATCAACAAAAGAATGGAATTGATTACTAAGGCCTGAAAAACATCACAAAATATGGATTCCCTGGGAAGTAGGGCACATAACTTGCTTGAACTTCTGTAGATGGATTTAAAAAATAAAGAAACTTTCTATTTGCACACGGTCATCCCTTTTTCCTTTCATGTCAACAACATGGCAGAGATGACAAGAAGACAACATGATCTCCCCTCCAAAAAATGGCTCACTCAATTAGAAGCATGTTGGAAAGAGAAGGTGAAGAACATGTATCTCATCATCCAATCATGTGAGCAAGAAATATCAAAGAAAGAAACATTATTCACAAAGATCACCAAAATAGACTTACCCAGAAGGACCAACGACTTCCAGGACCTCAGATTAGTCGTCAACTCATTGGTGTTAACCAAGCAAGCTTTCGATAAATAAGTTGATAATTTTAAGGCATTGTCTTTAGAAAATTTTTACATGATTCTTGAATATCATGAAGAACACGTGGACAACTCGCTAGTCCACTATTCGGTACAGAATGGAGACATTCATCAGGCTCTGTGTAATATTTCTATTGATCTAAGCGAATTAGAAAATGAACTTTTCATCATTAAAATCCGGAATGAAATCAATGTCGCCCCCTTGAGAAGATACATTGAAGAGAACTTGAAGCGGGTCGCCGACAAAATCCAACAAGAAAAGGCATCAGCAAGAAAATAGAAAAAATACTTATATGGAACATCGCTATAAATCCTTTGTTTATCAATCCAGTTATTCAAGCGGGTCGGCGATGAAAACCAACAGGAAAAGGCATCAGTAAGCAAATACCTTAAATACTTATATGTACCATCGTTGTAAGTCTATACTGATATTCCTTTGTTTATCAATCTAGTTATTTCACCTTTTCTGAATAGAAATCTATAGTCAAAAACTGATATCTTCTCATTTTTAATTTTTGGGTATTACACTCTACCATCTCCCACTTCTTCTTTCCACGGTCCTATTTCTTGTACATATTTCTCTTATGGTCCGCGGGAGCCCCAATCCCAGTCTATATATATATATATTAAAATTTCCAGGAATATGTAGCACACTTTTCTATTTTTTTATATAAATGTCATAGAATTGTGTTCAGTACTTTTTCTCTACGCGCACATATAGAGAGTATGTCATTTCTTGCATCCTTACCACCTATCCTTCATACTGCTTTCCACATCTGCACTGCAATTTCGAGTCCAAAGTCCAATTGTGTTATTACATCAACACGAGGCCCTTAAAATTCAAATAGTCCACTTGTCAATTTGTATATTGTGGAACTCTGGGTGCTATTTATAGGGCACGGAATAATAGAGGCCCAATTTTGAGCCCGAGAACCCGTGATCCAAAAAGTGGCTAAGTATGGAATGAGGGATTTGTGCATGCTCTATAAAATCTCATGCCCATACTTTATAAAAGTACATATTTGGTATGTATAAAAGTAGATATCTACTTTATAAAAGTACATATTTCGTATGTATAATTTATGGTGTCCAGGAACCTATAATTTGATAAATTTCAATTTCTTTTGTGTCCAGGAGCCCTTGTTACTAGAAACCTTCGTTGATGTACCGGACATTAATAATTTTTGATAAATTTCAAATAAAACTAATTCGGAAATACTAAATTCTGCATGGATACCACATGTACTTCAACTTGCAACCCACGTGTCTGTACACGGTTGCATTTACTCCCATTCCAATGTGGCAGGGACTACGTTGTCATGCAGCACTTGTTGTATGGTTTGATTTGTATTTTTTATAATTATTTTATACATTTTCAAACCATTAAAGTTGGGTTATAAGATGGATGGATAGAACAAGTTTACAAAAAAAAATTATATTAATTTTTTCTTTATAATTAATGATAATTAATATAAAGAATAGAATTAATTACACCGAAAGGTGTATACCTTGAGCACAATTAATCACATTTTAATCTAAAATTATAATCTGATGGCTAACAATTGAAGATGTTGGCATATTCTTAGTCGTCCTCCCAAATCAATGAATGTGATTTGCTCTTCATAACTTTCTTGTATTTTTGAATGCATCCATTAACCTGTTTACCTTTTAACATTTACCTAATCATATTAAGAAATTATTGTAGCACTATATGATTGCCACATTTAAATGATTAAACTTTGGATTTAGCACACT
>SNQJ01S0077331.1:61916-84659 GCA_010110895.2 Picea sitchensis | reverse complement strand
ATAATACTAACTAATAGTTCCATCCATATGAATTATTGCGATTTCTATATTATATTAATGACATGAAATATTTTGAAGTAAACATCACTTTCACTTTGAATAAGTAAATAGATCACTTTCTAGTACAATTCATATCAAACCAAAATTTTCAATATGAAAGATATTTATAATCATATAATATTAAAAATTATATTATTTTTATTATTAACTGATAAAAATTATGTAAATTGAAATGGGAAATAGTCTATTGAATCGTGGTTGAGATAAAGTGTCCAAACTATAGTGAGAGGTTATTTCTAATTTAAACCCTGGTTTCATTGGTAAATGTTTGTGATTTTTTTTTTAATTCTCATTTCTTAATGTGTAATTAATTTCTTTTTGGTTAAAATTATTTTAATATATTTATAAATTTGTAATAATTAGCTGCCACCATTTTTGGTTAAGGTTGCAACTAACTTTAGTCGGGTTTTGATAGCCTTGATGGGATGGAGGGGTATTGGGAAGAGAGCTATTGTTAGATAACTATTGTCAGAAGGGCTAGGGTTAGGAGAAGTATGGAAGTACAGGGCTCGGTACTAGTAGGGGACTTGAATGAGGATGACTGGTGGAGTGAGAAGGCTCTATTAAAAACTAATGCAGACTACATGGAGGAGTTAAGGCAGATTAGATTAGTCTAAGTATTGGAGGATGTGAGGAAGGGCTGCCCCGAGGCTTACTTGGCGGTGCTTGGCTCAATTTTGATAGATGGCGTGGATCTAAGTTCTCCAAAGGACAAAAAATGTCCTAAGGTCATCAACGACCTTTTAGTTTGGGTTTTGGATAAGGGTTGCAAGTTTCATACCCTTCCAACTTTTCTGCCATGCTTCATTAGTGAAGTATCCTTGGAGATAGGCTGATTGGTTGTGGTTTCTAAGGCGGTTTCTGGAAGGAGAGCTCATGCTAGGTCACACCTAGTGGAGCCAGAAGGCTCTAAGCCAAAGGTTGTTGACGAGACGAAGTCGGTAAAGGTGAATGGTATAGAAAATAGCTTGAGGATAGGGGAGTTGGGGGTAGGTAAGGAACACATCAAGGCGACGGTGTCTGGTCAACATTATAGGAAAGAATACTTGGTGTGGACGAGACAAAAACCGTGGAAAGTGAAGAAATCTAAACTACATCTTACCCTAGGTTGAGATATCGGGCTGATGGAAGCATAAATTTATACGAGTCGGGGATTAGTTGGAAGGTTCGGTTACAAAAGTATGGATGTGAAGGAGATTGATAAGTGGGTTGCGGACTGTTGGAGTCCTGTGTTGGGATATAATCCAGTAGTTTATATATTATTCAAAGGTTGGTATTGTTTCATGTTTAAGTCTTTGGAGGATGTGATTCGTATTATGAGTTCGGTATGGATAGTGAAGAGTGGGAACCTAATTCTCAAGCGCTGGCATGTGGCCTTTAATCCTGAATAGGAGCTGATAAGATTCAAGCATCTGTGGGTCTTATTTCCCATGTGTCCACCCGTTGTTTGGAATTGGGAGGCCTTCATGGAAATAGGGAATGCAATTGGAAAATTCTTATATGTTGATCCAGGATTACTAGCCGGTTCTGATAGACGCATGGGGAAATTCTTGGTGGAGGTCGACATGTTTGATGGTATGTCGCCCGAAATTGAGTTGGAGTGGAGGGGTGTAACTTTCATCCAGAAACTAGATTACCAAGGGGTTCCTTTCAGATGCTCAGCCTGTAAAGAAATAGGTCACCTAAGACATAAGTGCTCGAGGATATACAAAAAACTCCTGAAAGAGTTTCTCATGGACTGCACAGACGAGACAAAAAAATCTCGGGAACCTGAGTCGATCCGGTCTCCATGAGTTAAGTTTGGGAACAAGCTACAAGATGATTTAATGAACGAAGATGATTCAGATGATCTCTCTTCAGCCTTGGATGTCAAGAATTCGAGTGTTGAGTGGGAGATTTATTTAGATAAAGGCTCAACATATATAGGTTATATAATAAGGAAGCAAATATGTTGTCAAAAGAAGCTCTTCTCTTAGAAGAGGATGGAATATTTTTTTATGAAGAACATGATGGACACAAAAACAATTATGAAAGAATTGAATTTTGATAACTTATAATATGTTATGGAAAGTGGTTACCGATCAGTTTGCAATTGTAATCTAGAAACTTTATTTCTGAGGAAAAGGTTGGCAGCTATATATTCTAATGTCGAATATATAATTTTGTAACTTAAGTAGTGAACAATCTTCATATTGTAAAAGTCAAATAGATTGTCTCTAATGGAAGATATATATGTAATGTGGAACATAAATATTATATTGTCTAATATAAGTTTTTTCCTTATTTTGAAAAAAATATTCATAACAATTAATGAAATTAAAAATAAATTATAATATATTTGTAAAATTAATTTTATAATATTATTTTATTGTAAATATTTTTTAGTATTTAAAATATTTAAAATAGGTAGTGATTTAAATATTTTATGAATTAGTTTTTTTACAATTTAAATTAATGTAAGGGAAAATAATTTTTTTACTTAATAATCATTTTGGATGAACGAAATTATACATATTAATTGCAAAATCATTTGCACTAAAGGTATTTGAGGGTGTTGAATCCACTTCTACTTTAAAACAACAATATCATCATTTCAAAATTTCAATTTCAACAAAATTTTTTATGATATATTGACAAATAGAAAAAGCTTAAAATCATATAAAGTTTAACCTTATTCTTAAATCAATACTTATTTTGTAATATAAGAATTAAAAATGTTAAATTTTAATTTTATATATTATATTTGTTTATGTTATTAATAAAATATTAATTTTTTTAATTATATCAAAAGACATTCTAGAGCATAGAGTGACATAGATATTGTCATATAAGTGAGTAACATTGATGTGTGTTGAATACTTCATATTCAAAATAATGCTTTACAACCTAGTATGAGGAGATGTTGTCAAGTTATACACATATATATGTATGTACATGTGTACATGAAAACATATAAAATATTCAACCAACATAGATCCATCTTAAACTCGGAACTATAAAGCATCTAGGGATGGAATTATTTTAAAATATGAAATAATTAAATGAAATAATAAAACAAAATTACACTTTAATAAATTTGATCCATCTAGGTGCTTCATAGATTCCAGTTTAAGATGAATCTACACTAGTAATTAAAAAATAGTTACCAAACACACACACACACACACACACACACACACATAAAGTTTAAACCTAACAAAATTCACTAATATGAAACAATTTGCATAACGTGAATAGACTAGAGCACTAAGCAACAAACTAGAACTTAGTTTTTCATATATGTTATATTTTTTAGGAAAGGTGTGTTATGCACCTTGCACCTAACTTTTTTAGAAGATGTCAAGACTATTGGAGGTTTCCAACCAAAAGTTATGGCAATTATCTCATGCATGAAGTAATGTTTTTAGTAAAAGTATAAAAGAACTATAATGGTTTCCAACATGTAGAATAAAAAAACCATAAATGGTTTATGTTTTCTTATTCCTATATATTGAGTGTTTGGGTTGGAGGTATTAATAGAGAGATTATTGAAGGTGTCGTTATGTTGTCGAAATTTCTCTAGAACATATTAAGAGAACAAAGACTCTGAAAGTGTATTGTAACATTTATTAGTTGTTGAATAATACATTGATCTTGCTTTGTAGTGTGTGGGTTTTTCCCTGAAAGGGTTTCCACAAGAAATCATTGCATGATGGTTTCATGTTTCTATATTATTTTTTTCTTGGAAAATTACACTAGCAAGGAGATTAAGATGTCGAGGACTAACAATGGTGTTGAGTTTTTTTTTTTCAAAGTTCAAAAAGGATAATATCATAGTAAGACATAAGACAACTCCATATATCCCTCAACATAATGTAGTTGTAGAATGCATGAATAGGACATTGATGGAGAGGGATAGGAGTATGCTTAGTGGAGTTGTCTTATAGCATAAGTTCTAAGCAAAAACGATTTCTACTACATGTCACTTGAACAATAGGTCTTCCACATCAATGTTTGTGGAAAAGATCTCTATAGAGGTCTAGATGAGAAAAATTCCCTCACTTTTGCATCTTCATGTTTTTGGATGTGAGGCATATGCTCATGTCCCTAGGGATAAGTGATCGAAGTTAGATAACAAGGCAATGAAATGTATTTTCAACTACCACCCAAAACTAAGAAAGATGAACCAAAATTTCACGATGGACTTGATGAGGAGGAGAGTTGAGAGAGTTCAAAAGAGGAAGTAGAAACTCCACCTTGTCCTTTGAAGAGGTCCTCCTAGCAAAGAAGGAAACCAAGCAAGTATAATTATAGTATATGTGAATTCAAAAGTATATTTGATTTATCTATTAATATTGATGAGCCTAGAACTATGAAAGACACAATGGATATGGAAATCAATGAGTTCTATATATTGGCCATAAATGATTATATGGTTTTACTAAGGAAGAATGTGATCCAGATTATTTTTGGAATGAAATGAAAGTAGATATATTACAATGAAATACACATAATAATTGCCAGAAACAAAGAAATACAACAATACATGATTTCTATTAATGAAAGAAATGTACAGAGATTGTAAAAATAAAGAGTGCAAGACTTGCTATAATGGTGGTGGTTTTATCTCTGAGAAGAGATGTGATGACTATGCTCATTCACAAGAAAATCATTACCATGAGGCTCTAAAGGTCATTTTATGATAAACATGAATTCCAAAACCCTAGACATCCAAAAACCTAAACCTAGGAGATGAAGCACCAAGAGTCATGTGGGCCTCGTTGGGGTAAGTTAGTATATTAACTTCCCAGGGCATTAAATTTTGCATATGATCCCCATTTTATGCATGTAATATTCCATTGGAAAGGTATTTTTGGGAACTATGCATTATGATGTCAAACTCTAACTCTGTCTATATTTTGATTGTGGCAAGACAAGAAAACATTGTTTAGGGCCCCAAAACGACCTTGGAAATACATAAATATGTACTTACATGAAAATTTCCAAAATAATCCAGTTGGAATAGGTGGATAGCCACCAATATCCACCTAGATGTTGTGTAGGGCTTCAAGAAAACCCTGGAAGTGAAAAAGCACACAATTACAAAGAAATGTCCCCATTACAGAGAAATGTGTTGAACTGAAAACAATGAAGATGAGTTAGTTGGAATTTGGAACAGGTGGGTGGCCACCAATAACCAACTAGATCAATCATGCCTCCTTAGGAAGAAATGGTCTCCATTGTGTTGAGTGCCCGGGGAAGAGGGGAAAGCATTTTTTGAATCTGAATCTTGGTGAGCTTCATGCTTTGTTGGAGAAGTTGCATTGCTTGGTCTGCGGAAGGTTGTCATGAACCTGTTGTTGGTGAGGTTGAATATGTTCCACCAACAAGTTTTCTTTGGGCTTGACGGGGTATTGTGTAGGCACTATTGTAGGTGAAGAAACAATATATTCTTTCTCTTCTGTAATCTTCTTCTACTGGGTAGAAGGTGTTGAGGCTACAATGGTTGTACTGGCCTTATGTGCATCCTTTGAATAGACTATGAAGAGGATGAGTTTTGCAGTATGAGAGCTTACATTGAGGCATTGTTTTGGTGGAGCAATAGTTGGAACTACCTTTGGTATCCTGTAGAGCTGACCCTCTAGAGTAATAATGACACTACAGGGTCGAGACTCATAAACAACATGATGTTTCCACATATATGGTTGGCCCAAAACAACATCACATACATCAAGAGGGGAAACATCACATACTACCTCATCCTTGAAGAGTTGGATTCCATAGGACAGATGACACTATTGGTTGACATGGAGATCTCGTCCCTAGTGAAGCCACCTGATGTTGTATGGTTGCGGGTGTGGTGTTGTCGACAACCCCAAATATTTGACGACCTCAAATGAGATGAGGTTATTCTAGCTCCCATTATCAACAATGAAATGAAATGGGGTCCCCTTCACCCACATATGTGAATGGAAGAGGTGCTCCCCCTCTTCAAGATCTACTGGTTCTTCTGGTCGAATTGTTGCGGTCGTGACAATAGCAATGAACTATGCGTCGATGATCTACATGTTTTCAATATTTTCTATATTATATTCTGAATCGAGATTCAGTTCCTTGTCTTTGACCTCAGCCACCAATGATTGTTTCGAGCGACATTCATCAATGTTGTGTCAATGGATTTTGTGGAAGTCACACCACTTCCTAGTGTCATTATTTGTCTTTGTTGTACCCTTATTTTCATGTGTCTTGGACTGCTTTTCCGGAGGCTGTTGGTTAGGGTCGTCTTTACCATGCTTTGGTTGTTGCGTATTGGAAGACCTAAACTCCCATTTGTTCTAGTGCTTAAATTTTCTTCTCGATTTTGAAAACATGTCGATAGGCATCTCCCAATGATGATATGTTTAGGAAATCCATTTTGGTTTGGATGTACTTATGCATAGCCCCACGATATTTCAAAACCAGATGTCACTTAGAGTCTTTGATACCCAGCTTGGTGTACAAGGTAGAGAAAGTATTTGTGAACTCTGACATTGTTTGGCTCTTCTCTTGCCAAAGTGTGGTCCATCCCATGTATTGGTTTTCATGGTTATCAACAGGGTAGTATTGTTCCTTGACCAAATCCACAAAAAAATCCCAAGTGGGCTTGACCCCATATATTCTAGGAGAAAGTTGTGGAGGAGGAGAAGTCCTCTTCTTTGATGGGGCTTCTCAGAATAGTGTAGAAAGTTATGGAGGAGGAGTAGTCATCTTCCTTGCACAAAATCAATATTTTAAAATCTCTATGGGTCTTGGGTCGGGTACAAAAAACCAAGCAGAACTATTGGTGCTAAAAATACTTCTCCTTTTTTGCGTGGATAAAATTATTTCCTCTCTACATATTTTTGGAGACTCTTTGCTAGTTATCTGTTGGATCTAGAAATCCCAACGATGTGTTTGTAAATCTAATAGATTCATAAAAGCCACCCTCTATCGAATTGGAATCTTCCTCTAGTTAAAATTCCATTAAATTCCACAAAACCATATAGATTAAAAATCTATATCGACTGAAACCATTGAAACCATTCCACAGACTAACAATGACCAATAAAATTCTAAGAGATGTATTTACATATTTCTAGATATATATATTTGTATGCAAATAACCAAAACTATAAACCAAACCAGAAGTAAATGACCAGGAATTAAAGAGGTTCCCCTCTAATGATTGTTCCCAAGGAAATCCAAGGGTAAAGAGACACATTACTATACCTATCTGTCTCTTTTGACTGTCAGTAGAATTGGAATTCTGTAAATCCCAATATGTCTATGGAATAACTGGAGATAGACGTAGGTGTTCGTAAGTCCTACTCAAGGGGTATCCGCTTAAGATCATCAACCTTCTTACTCCTCTTTGGTACCAAAAGAACATTCCTCAATAAAGAAATCTTCAAAATCAAAGAAGCCAAATTCACTCCAGTTCTCTATTCCCTTTTACACTAGCTAAAATATCAAGTCTCTACCAACTCTCCACCAATTCTTCCAAACTATCTGCATATCAAAGCTAAAAAACCCAATCAAAGAGCAATACCATCCTCCATTGTTATGGCCACAAGCCTACCCCTTCACAGAGAATCTTCTTACTGTGAAAGAAGAGGAGAATTCAAGTTCATTGCATAAGCAAATCAAAGCATGAAACTATGATCTCACAATGGTTTTAAAAATAAAAGACCACATATCAGACTAGGCTATCCAGTGCCAAATTAATTGAGAGCGTATAGGCCATGTGACAGAGAAATGCACTATAATCATTTAATCATAGCCCGTACCAACAACCAACAGATATACAAGCAGTAAAATCTTAGAGAGAAGATAAGTGAAATGCAATGATCGACTGAAAGGCCACCTCCTTGTCATAGGAGTTTGGATTGTATTAGAATGATTGCCACTGAGGATTATACAATATGTTGATAAAATAGGTGCTTGTGCCTTTGTAGAGCACCAAGATTGGAATAGGATAGTTAGACCCTGTCCATTGGATGTGTCTGGTAGGAAGGAACACTTGTGTAATCATTATTTAGACTGAAAATGACAAAATCATCCTTAGGATATAAAGTCAAGGAAAATTTGTGGCTAAACCCTAGCTCGCTAAATTTTGAAGAAGGCAACCATATTCATGGCTTGTCAAATGAGGTATAAGACTGACCGAATTTCCAAAAAAAAAAATATTTCTTAGCTGGGATGATTTGCCAATCCAAAACCTCAAACCTATGCCTAAGAGAAAAGAAAATTCCAGGTATGAAATCAGAGAGAGATGAAGAGCCCTATTAACACATCTACTCAAAGTTTTGTTGAGATGGATGCTATATAAGCTACTTTTCAATTCACAACATTCTCCCAAAAAAAGATTTCTTAGATGAGGTATAGGATGATTTGCCAGTCCAAAACCTCAAACCTATGCCTCGCCTAAGAGAAAAGAAAATTTCAGGTATGAAATCAGAGAGAGATGAAGAGCCTATTAACGCATCTACTCAAAGTTTTGTTGAGATGGGTGCTATATAAGCTACTTTGCAATTCACAACATTCTCCAATTCCTAACATGGCTATTATGACATACTAAGATATGATATCATCACAACTCAAGGAGAATATGATATCATCATAACTTCAACTTGAAATTAGCTTCATGACCATGAAAATGGCTTGTATAAACTCTTTCATAATGTTTGTTAACACATAAAAGCTACAATATCCTTTAATGTTTTGTTAAATGGCATTGGTATTTGCCCTTCCTTTTCCAGAAAGAAAAAATAATAAAAGCGTATAGGGCACTCCGTATTAGTTCATTGATGACACCATTATTCCAAAAGCAATCAAGCATTTAATCACTCATAGATATCACCCTGGCATGTCGTCACTTGCGTTGAAGCTCTTCTCAATGAAGACAATGCTCCATTGATGATATACGATTATTCCAAAAGCCAGTGATTAATCACTTGTAAATATCTCCCTTGCATATCCTCACCTGCGCTGAAGCTCTTTTCAATGAAAACAAATTTTTTGAAAATCTCATGTACATAGTAGGGGTTTCAATATGTGGTTGTGGTGGTAGAAATTTAATGATTTGAAGGGTAAGACTGCTCTAAAGAAAGCAACCCAACACCACAATTTCCTCGTCATCAAATATTAATGTGTCAAAATCATGATTGTTCAAAATCATTCTCATGTGATCCTCAAGACATAATCATTTGCCTCTTATCCTGACAACAGATCATCCTTGTTCATTTACTCTTTCATTTATGTATACTAGTCTTTCTTGAGGGAATGGAATACCTGCACCTCAAGCTGTCACTCAAACAAAACTTCTATGACTCTTCAACGTAGAGTCAACCATGCAACCATGGTATTCATTCAATTTTGGCAAGTGCACTACTTGTCTTATATTTCACTCATCAAGGAAACCATATTGTGTCTTTAATTTACATATATTCTTACACAATACATGTGCATTACTTGAACATTTAGTATCACTCACACATAGTTGGTATTAATATCAGGCTTCATATCAAGAAGCTTTGCAGTGCATTAGACCCATGCACTCAAGCATAAATACACATAGTCCAAGCGTTCATCATGCACACTCATTGTTTGCACCTTTTTCCATGTCATCCACACACATGGACATGTAAAACTTCTATATCCTTCTCCCAAGGATCGTCCAAGCATTCTTACGATAAATCTCATGGGGATACTCATCACTGAGTTGCTCTCTCTCTGGGAGCTTGCGGTTATATTATTCTCGTAAGTATGTATACACATATTTGTGTATATGTAGGTGCATCTCTTGCACCTCTTTATTCACCTTGATAATTTACTTTACCATTAGTGTTATTTAGTTAAATATTATGGTCACTTACATGACTAATCTCACAGTCATAACTCATACTGATGTTTCCCTCTCTTCATGATAATAACCAACAAAGGTTACTTTTCTCTCTTCTGTACGATAAGAGCTAGCAAGAAAACACTCTTTCCTTAATTTCCATAGAACATTACCCAACTTATAAATACAATATGGGCAATTAAAACCATGCCCAAGATAACAAGACAACCAATTTGGCTTCAAACTGGTCTTGATCAGCAGATCTCTCAATCAAGGAGATCCTTTTTACTTGCTTACTGGGTTACCCCAGCAACCATTTTTATTCAGGGTGCTAACTCCCTAACTGTCATTAGGTCATTATTGACCCATATAGGCCAACTACAGGTCTTACAATGCCACTATCCATAGGTTTCATTGAGTCTATTTTCATCTTACATTTGTGCAACCTTCATCATATGCATTACAATACATTCACATATGAAATTTTCATGTCTAGACAAGTACTTATGCCACTACACATTTTGCACAACAATGATCTCATGATCTGGCTCACATACCCATCTCACTTTTCCTCTTTATGGGAATTGGAAACAGTCCCAAAGGAGTCCTCTTTATCTTTCTTAAATGGGTCATCCCCGCTACAGGTGTCAACCATTATATAATCAACCATCATCAGTGCCCGAGGCTCCAACTGCCCATGCCTAGAGGTAGCCTTGCAAATGCCAGGTTATCCATCCTTTGGGCTTAATATTCCCTTGACATAACCCTGCCACTCTTAGTTATTCACATTCAAGTCTTACCATTAATATTGATCAACATATCCCTACTCCGGTAAGAGTAGTTATCACTTTGACAAAGGGATAAAGAAATTATTCTATTGAAATTCACTAAGAATTCCCAAATCTTAGGTTCAATTTGCAATCCTTCTCCTCAAGGAGTCAATGCATATAATAATATCTTTTTTATAGGACTCATGCATGAGCCCAAGCAGGCCAAGTGTTTTTTCCATGCTCTGATACCAATTTGTAACACACTCGACCCCTAAATACTCTTTTAAGAGGTGGGGCATCAAAATTTTGTTTTTCCTTAATTAATAGAACCCTCCTTCCAGGGTCTCTATCATGTTCTGCTTGTCCATAGCTCTCGAACCACTATCTCCATGCTCAAAACCGAGCTCTAGACTGGAATATATGTCCTTACCAATTTCTTCAGGCATTTATTGGTCAAGGGCCACATGGTCCTTCTCATACATGTCATCCCGAGTTCCTCGAAATCATGGAGCTCCCAGTGCTCCTAAATATATGGTGAAGGTCCAACCACCATTAATATGATGGTGGATCTTCCTCCATGTTAACGCTTACGCCTAAGGGAAATGTTTGGCATTCAACATTTCGGGCCTTTTATTCTCTCCGCGATGCGACACCAAAAATCCTTTGGAGTCTTGAAGTCCTGGACTCTTAGAGTCTCGGTTACATCACCAATCTCTTTAGCCAAGCGAAACATACCAGAGGTTGACACGCGATGAGGGTCAGGGGTGACACATGGCCTCATAAGGGGATGACATGTGTCATGCTCTAACAGGCACAAAGGGTATGTGGATTGTCCAAAACTGGGTGACACGTGGCACACATAATGCAGGTCCACATTACATCGAATGATGTCATCAAGCCACATCATCATAGAGTGATAACTGCTCTGTCCTTCAATCTAATGATCTGTAAGACTCGACGTAGATCCATAGATCTAGGGTTCTCATTACTTCGCAACTTCGGCTTCGGAGCTTACCGAATCCTCTCGATGCAAATCCCCCGAAAAGCTAAGTCTCTAGATTCTCAGATCTAGCGCCACGCATCCTCTTCCTATCAATGATCGAGATCTATTTTGACGTTTTCAACTTTGGTGGTTCTCATACCTTGGAAGCCTTCGGCCAAATTCTTCCAGGTACAAAGTATCCGGACCAAGGGATCACTTGCCACGTACCCATTCATCCAATGGTCCTTGTCACTTTAACAGTTCGACATTCGAGAGTTCGGTGAGTGTGTCTCCCGGATTCCCCTCCAGACCACGCCAGATCTGTCAGCACCTGTACCTAGAGCCTACGGCGAGGATTTACTCCAACTTATCGACCTCCAAGAAAACCTAGCTCATTTCTAAGTCATTGAATACCCAGATTCCTGGATAACCATGGATCTATGGACATGTGTCCCTCCAGTTCAACAGTCCATATTTACTCCGTGACTCTGGCGTTCGGGAGTTTCGGCGCTAGACCTTTCCAAATCTCTCGAAGTAAGACTTCGCTAAAGCGCTTAACACCTCCCCTCCTATGTCCGATCTAGCGGCTGAGAGCCATCCATACTGAATCCCTAGATTGATGGTCTTCATCAATTCGTGACTTCGGGCTTCGACTAATTTCAAGGACTGTGAAGTTACAAGTCTCTAAGTCCCGAGGCCGAATAAGCTAGCTCCTTTCAGACTAGCTTAGATTTCCTAGGCCCTGGGTCATATGGAACCTTATTGAATTCCAGGGGCTACACTCAACCTTCTTCTCCAGACCCAGCGATCGTGATAGACTTTGGTTCCTCACGAACAGATCTTGCCTGCTCATCCTCCAAATACAGGAATCCTTGCTTTCGAGACCTAAATCCATTTCAAAATATAAATGGATTGGAATATTCTTAGTGGAGTCAACTTGGTGTAGAAGTTCTCAGCAAAAAAAATTGCTACTGCATGCCACCTAATCAATATCTCTCCCACATCAACGCTTGTGGAAAAAATCCCTATAGAGGTTTATATGAGAAAAAATCCCTCACTTTTTCATCTTTGTGTTTTTGGATGTTAGGAATATGCTCATGTCTCTAAGGAGAAGTGTTAGGTTGAAGTTGGATAACAAGGCAGTGAAATGTATTTTCATCAAGTTTGGCACTGATATGAAAGGGTACAAGCTTTGGATCATATGGATGAGAAATTTTGGTATAGAAAAAATGTTATTTTTAGAGAAGTTAAGTCTTCTCCCATAGTTGTGTAGCTAGAAGAGGTAAAAAGAAGTCGGTGGTTTAGCTACCACAAAATATTAAGAAAGATGAGCACTTGTGGTGAATCAAGAGTCAGGGCCATTGTGTATAGCAGAAGCAAGGGTGGAGGAACCTGAGATCTCTCTCGACGGGGCAATGCCACACAAGTCAGGTATAAATCTATAACCACCTTAATTGTTGAATTAATATAGAAATTCTTTCCTTCGAAATATGTTGTATTTGTAACTTTTTTTTACAATCTCTTTGCATATATTTCATAGAATACTAGTTGTTGATTTTTTATTGTTACATTTCATTAGAATAATAGGTAGTTATCAGTATAACTACCTCTCTGTATAGTCTTGCATCTTTAAGGTTCTTGCAAGTTGTAGAGGATTTGTTAGAAAGGGGTGAAGAAACTACGAATCAACAGTGGGACTCTGGTGAGTCAACCTTTTTCTTCTTTTGTGCAATAGTTAGTTATTTTTTTGAAATCAATTATTATATATTTGTTGCATGTTCTTTTGGAAAAAATTTCTGTACGGTCATTGGTACACTGTAGTATAGCCCACTATTGTAGGGGATTTTCCCCAGTAGTGAGACAGGAAGACTGATGAGTAGAGACAGGAGAAGACAAGAGTGTGTGTGAGGTGTGAGAGGAGATAGAGAGAGTCTGTGAGAGAGAGAGAGGCAGGAGAGGAAAATGGGGGAGAGAGAGAGAGGCGGAAGGAGGTATATAGAGGTAAAATAAGAAAGAGGGGGAGAGTGGGGAGAGAGAGGAAGATACATTGAGCGAGAGAGAGAGAGGAACCAACAATAGAAAAGAGAGGTCCAAAGAGTGAGATGGAAAGAGAGGAGTGAAACAAGGGAAAATAGAAATGGGGTAGAGAGAGTGAGTGATGCTAACCATAAGGAGAGAGAGAGATGGGAGACATGAGGAGGGAGAGAGAGGGAAGAGAGGCATCGAGAGATAGTGGGAGGAGGGATGGAGAGAGGGTAGGGAGGGAAGAGAGGCATACAAGAGATAGTGGGAGAGGGAGGGGAATGGAGAGTGGGAGGAGGAGAGACATATATGGAGGGAGGATAGAGTGGAAGAGGGGTAGATAGAGGAGTGGGAGATAAGCGGAGAAAGTGAACAAAGTGAGAAATAAGTGGATGAGAATTGGTGGGAGAGAGGGGGTAGATGTATGGGGATAGAGATCAAAGAGGGAGAGAGAAGGGGTAGAAATGGAAATTTAGTATTATATTTTGTGTGTGAGGGAGAGGAGAGATAGAGAAGTGTGTTAGAGAGAGAGAGAGAGGAAGGAAGGAAGTATAGAGAAATTTAAAAAGAGATAAAAGGGAGGGAGGGGAATACAATGAGTAGGAAAGGGAGGGATACAAAGTAAAAGGGAAGAGAGGGGGTAGATGCTTGAGAGAGAGGAGGGGTTATATAGGGAGGGAGGGTAGGAGGGTGAGAGAGAATTTTGGAGAGGCAGTGGGTGGAGAGGGAAGGTGTATGGATATGGGTGGAAAAGGCAAGGAGGAAAGAAGAAGGGGAAATGTGAGAAGGAGGTGGAGTATGAGGGTCTAGTGTAAGAGAGGCAAAGGTGAAGGAGGTACAAGTTAATATAATTTATTGAATGATAGTTGTGAATACAATGATTGATTGTTTTGTTTTATTATGGTTTTGTACAAATTAATGTGTGTTTTATTAAATAATAGATGAATACAATGATGATAACATTGTTTGTATAGACTAGGTGGGAAACAATACTAAAAATTGATTAATCCACATGCAGGAGTTTTACTTAGAGGGAATAGAGGTGGGCATGAGGGGTGAGGTGAGAGGGGAAAATGGGAAGGAGAGATAAGGTGAGCGATATAGATGAGTGGGGAGAGGGTGAGAAGGGGGTGGTGGGGAGAAAGAGATAAGGAAAAAATGAAAAAAGCATAAGAGCATGCACATGTTCCAAGAATGTGTGTATGTTCCCTGCAATGTGTGTGTGTTCTTAGGAGAGTGTGCATATTGAACCATTTCAATTTTTTTATGGTAGAGATGACAACTCCAATAAGTCTATGTTGAGTTGGATTTACTTTCAGTTAGAGTTTGAGATAACTTAAAACCTAGTGGTTTGCTCTGCAAATACATAAAAGACTTCATTTTATGAATACCTCTCTATATCTATTTTTGAGTTAATTTTATAGGCTACAAAAATCCATTGTCAATGAAACTTCTGATTGAGATAGAGGCTGACTATAGATTCAAATATATAATTTAAAAAGCAATAGTGTTTACTATTATCAATCTATTTTTGTCTTAGCATATATCATAATTCTAAAAATACATACCTCTTTTTTATTTTTATTTGTATTTTTTTATCAACTTAACCATTTTTAAAAGAAGTTATATGCCACACTAGAAAACAAATGATATATACAATCTAAAAAGAAATAAAAGAATTTTTTTTTTTTTTTTGATAATCTTAAGACCCTCTTAGCCTACACTAATGGAAGGCATTGTAATTTCAAGGATATATTGAATTTCATAATTTAAAAATATATATAAGTAATATTATAAATTTTGAAAAAACATACTAGAAAAAATGGGTTCTCTACAGTTATACATTTTTTCAAAGAAATTTCAAAGAAGACATATGCCTTGTAATTTTTTTGAAAAATAACATATCACTATTAGAAAAACTCAAATATCACACAGTTATTCTAGTTTCTATAAATTATGTTAGGTAAAATGTTCAATTTCTTGTTCATCTTTTTTACACCATATTCCAATTCAATGTAAAAATATCTTGATAATCCCTCCAAATTAACAATTTGTTATTTTTTAGATGTTTGCATTCCACTAATGCATCATGAAAAATATTTTTTAGCTTACACACATCCAAAATCGCTTTAAGTCATGAATATAATCCTTATGAGATTGATTGATGAGACAACGTGATGGAATGCTCACATGATTTTAAATTGTGAAGGAATGAAGTTACTTAAAAATCATTTTTCATTTTATATTTATGTTGCTACTTTATATCGGAGCATTAAGATGATATATTGGAGTAATAGAGTATAACACTTTGTTCGAGTATTGGAATATAAAACTCCAACAATATATACAATATAATGACAATCTAAGCTAAAAATCACTTAATAGAAGTGAATAATAAAAAGACAATGATATGCTAACTAAATATTAATAAATAAGGTGGTTAAAGTGTACAAGTAACACAGCTTCTGTAAACCCATTGTGTCATATAATTTTGATAGTAGTAAGAAATGCATATATTTTATATAAGTCTATTTCTAGTCATATTTTCATCTTTTTTGTGCACCTAAAAGTTTAACACCTTTCATGAAGTTTCATTGCGTTTTAATTATAATAGAGAGATATTTGTATTTAAGCAAAATGTTGTAGTGAGGCTCATGGAGATAGTACAAGAGAGTCTATTTTTATTAGTCTAAAAACAACATTTCAAAAAAAGAGAAACTATTGTTTCATATATCTACAACTATAAAAAGGTCAAATACAACTGCTTCAAAAGAACTTTCAGGGTATAAATTCTGATTGTTGAAGGCCCTAATTAAACAAATACTTCAAAACTATAAAAATTTCAAAAGTGTGTTGATTGGTTGCCTCGCCTTGAGTTCTTATGGAAGTGTGGTTGAGTATCTATCCACTTTGACAATTTTTATTTTTTATTTTTTATTTTTTTTTTTAAAATTTGATGAATAGTTTCATCTTCCTTTATAGTCTCGCAGTGAGAGTTGATGGAATGCACTTGATTGGATGCCTTTGACTAATCCTTTTTGGAGAAATGTATAACAATTGTGTAGATTATAGTACAATATGCTTCCAAATCAAATTTGATGTCTAAATCCAACCAAGGTTCCCATCACTGAACCAATTTGAGAGGTTATCCTATTAACTTGCTCTTGGATTCTTCCAGTAGATACTACAATAGCACATTTGTTGCCCTGAATGGATTCCTAATGACTCTTCAATGCCCTCTAATTCTCTTGTAATTATCTATAGTCCATTCTAAAACTAAAATTATGCAATGTCAAACTAAAGTTTACAACACCTATAGCTAAGACTTGTCCCTCTACAATGGAAACTTAAAATAAATGTAAGGCTGGAAAAATATGAAAAAGGCCACAATATCCTGGCGATGGAGATGATAATCAAAGAAAATGAACCCTTTCTCCTAAATAATGAAAGAAGGCAGTCTTTCATTGGGAGAGAGAATATACTTTATTAAGAAACCAAGTGGAATTTATCCAACCGGGACCATAGCCAATCATCAAATTCAAAAGGCTCTGAATGAGTGGACTCTGAGTAGCTCTATCAAGGGACGTAAAACCTAAATAACCCCATATAGAGGCAATAACCTAGTAGAAGAGCCTTGAACTTCGTTGCACCAATCGCATTGAAATTGGAAGAATAACTAATAGTAAGAGGGATCAATTTACCAATGCTCCAAAAAAGGAAGGAGACCAAACAATTTATCATGAACAAGGAACTTGAATCCCTCTAGCCAATGAAATGACCAATGTAGCTACGTCTCCACCCAAAATATCCCTCCGTCCATGCCATTATCCCACAATGGTCCCATGGAAGAACTTCGATAGGTTCAAATTCATGTGAGGATAAATGTAGCCTTTCACCATAGTTGAGCCATTGATTGATGGCTTTGATTTGTGTTGGATTACTGAGAGGCGAGGAGGGTGAATTAGTAATCAAGAATTTTAATCATTTAAACCATATGTAATTGTTATATCAATGTAGCATTATCATCCAATAATTCTTGATAAATAAGCAATGAACAAATGAACAATCATACACATACACTTAGTACACCGGTGTTTTATGTGAAACCCAAAGCGGGAGAAAACCACAATTTTTTTTTTTATGTCTTCAAATTCATTCATTGGGCTTCCACTTCCTTTGTTTTCATTTTGCGAAGCTGGAAGGAGGGGCTCCAACCACCTTGCTTCTCGGGCTACAAATTGAGGAAGCTACAACTCCTCAATTATTTGGCTAAAACCAGATGGAGGCTACAAGCCCCTATGTTTTTTGGATACAATTGGAAGGTGGCTAGAACCACATTTCCTTACCCCGTCCAACTTCCTGAAGTAGAAGTAGAATGATGGAACCATTGTCACACTATCAATGTGATATATACCATTGTAAGCCTGTACTGTCTTACGAACCATGCATCAACCATGCATCAACGTACCTCAACACGTAATCCCAACTGTCACAGTAAAAACAAAGCATCAACCAGCCATATGCGCGCAAACAAAGCGTAATCAGCACATGCCATAAACAAGTGCATCCAACCATGTACTAAGTATGTACCAATCATGCTGTCCAACTTAAGTATCAACTATGACTCATCAAATGTAACATCTTTATCAACTATACCTCGTATGTGCCAATATAAATAATACTTGTCTAAGCCATGTACCCAACATGTGCCTTGACCAAAAGCCCTCATCAGTTTTATCATCAAAATATGATTTGTAACTCTACAGCAACTAGAAGCTGGTGTATATGATCACATACACCTTAGGCAACATGCTTTCACAACAAGAGACTAGCATTTTCATCAACCTTTTATTTAGTCTCACATGACTAGTTTAGGATTAGTCAACAACCCTAACATGAAATAATCATAACCTAATACCTGTAATGAATAAATATCTAACATGATTTTCTTGATTTGTTTTATACAATTCCTTGAAGTTATCACTACTTGGAACCTCTGAGAAAGGAGTTATAGAAAAATGACATGCACCTTGTTGATTACAGTATTCTAAGAGTGCCCATGTAGAGCATACTGAAAAATATTTTGAATGGATTTAAAGAAAATATTTTACAAATCCTCTGGTATCCTCCTACTTCAACATTTGGTCTTATTGAATTTGGATTTGTTATGGAGAAGTTATGACGTTTTTACTGAAACACTTGTTTAGACTAGTTTTAGGTGACCACAAAACCTATTTTCCATGGAGTGTAAATCCAAAAATAAAATGACCCACAAGAGGAATTGTTTATCCATATACTTGGATATGTTTCCTCAATATTTCTCTGATTTCGGCCTGAATCATTTTAAAATCAGATTATTGTGAAATGGTGAGATGACATGTAAATAACATACCTTAGAAAGCATCATCAAAAATTTATCCTCCTTGGTCCTTCTTTTCTTCACCTTCTCTCTGAAGTCCGACTTAGATGTCTTTGGTTACTTTAGTCACCTATAGATATTCAATGCTCCAGTGTGATATGAAATGAGAGAGTCTTGCCTCTATTTATGCTCTCCAATCATCTTCCTTAGAAGCATCTTCTAGGTCCTTTAACCCATTTCTAGATCATAACCCATTTATAGGTCATAACCTATTTTCCTCATTTTTAGGGTTAACCACTTTCCATAATTAGAATTTCCCCATTCTTTATCGTTTAAATATTCCTCCTTGACTTGTCACCTCACTTGATCATTTAAATAATCTTCTTGATTTTTGTCACTTCACTTTAACCCTTCTTGACTTTGTCACTTTGCTTTATCATTTAAATAATAATTTCTTCTTTGCAATCTCTTTGACTTCTTTTGACCTTTTTGGGGCTTCAAGGCAACATATGAGGGTCCTCCAACCCCATTAGACCATAACTTCTTAAGCGTGAGGAGTTATGTGGCCCGTTCAAATACCCTGAGAAATGACATGACATGCTTTGTCCATAGAATATATTACCTTCAAATATAATACAAAAAGTCATAACATTTACAGCAAACAATATTGGGTGCATTACTCAAACCTTTGTGCAACCCGAGTGCACTCTTGAACATTCTTCAAGGGTTGACATCCAATGACAACCAACCTTAATCAACAATCTCCCCTTTGGCATTGATGTATACTCACGATGCTTGAAATCATTTCTAAAAACCTGTGAGAGTCATATCCTCATGCTCCCCCACAGACCATGCTTCTTTCCTCTACATATATGTGACCATTTTCTCCCCTTGGAATCATGCCTATATCCTCTACATGCATTAAATATCTCATAAATAATGGCAAAGGTATCTTTCCAAACGGGGTTGCTCCCCATATTTGAACTATCTTCTTTATGGTGCTTCCTTGTGTACATCTAAGACATATAAGATAATCATTCAAAAGCATTCATTTGGGTAGAAATAACTTTCCCAGAGGTCTCACGGCTGAAGATACTCAAATGCTTCAGGTGATGGTTTTGTAGATGTCTACCACTTGTTCTTTTGTGCCCAGATGCTCAACTCTGATGTTCTTTTATAACTTTGTTCCCACATGAAGTGATACTTGATTGAATGTGCTTAGTCTTGGGTTGCATCAGCTGGGTTCTTTGAGATATTGATGGCTTGTATTATCTAATGGGTTAGGAATGGGCTCATCATGCCTCAACACACATATATCTGTCGAGGAGTTTGTTTCAAAGAACCTATATTACACAACATGTTGTTGCAATATACTTCACTTCAGTTGTAGATGAGAATCGCGATGATTGTTTCTTTCTTAGACATGATACAAAACACTCACCCAAATTATAGAATGTTTCTCCACCAGTGCTTCATCGATCATCAATACAACACCTTGTCTGCATCTGTGTAGGAAATAGAGATGATCCTTTCCTTTTGGATATAATCCAAACTCTTATGTTCCTTTGAGATGTCGGAAAATCCTCTTCACTGCTAACAAATCTAGATTCCTTTGGTTACTTGAAATGTGCCACCCTATCCAATTTCACCGCATTACATCTAGTATGCTGGATGATGTCACATATAGTAGACTACCAATCATTGACTTGTAATTGAGTAGTGCAACTTTGAATCATCGTACTTTTCTTAACTTTGGCCCGGTTTTCATAGGAGTACTGTTTGGTTTGGAATCTTCCATTCTACAGAACCCCTCTTTATCATTTCTCACGATATACTTGGTTTTGAGAAATAAAAATTCATTACTTGCTTTAACATTATCGGTCCCAGAAATAAGGATAGTTCTACGAGTAATGATCTGAAGTCCCAGAAAGAAGGATAGTTCTCCAAGTAATGGCACTTCAAATTCATTCTTCATATCCTTTGCAAATTTCTGGCTTAACCTGTCATTATCACTACCTAAAATAATATCATCAACATAAACTTCAATTAATAAAACACTATCTTGACTTACCTTGATGTAGAGGTTGTTGTCTTCACTTCCTTTTATAAACCCTGCATGTTGTAGATATTTATCCAGTCTAGAGTGCCATGCTCTAGGAGCCTATTTTAGTCCATACCAGGCCTTCTTTAGTTTACACACATAATCAGCGTTCTCTAAAAATTGAAATCCTTCTGGTTGTTCAATGTAAACTTCTTCTACAATTTCCCCATTCAGAAAAGTTCATTTTACGTCCCTCTGATACAATTTAATATTTTTGGATCATGCATAAGCTAAAAGCAATCCGATTGGTTCTTGTTGATATTATGGTAGTTGCAGAAGGTATTTACCTCCACGTGTAAACCCGATGAGAATAGAATATTCCGAGAAGCAAGAAGAAACCCTAATTAGTTGGCTAATAACCCTAGAAGACATGTCAACTCAAGAGAATGACTTGTATTAGGTTATTAGCCTCCAAGAGAAGAAGACGGCTAAAGGAAATGTTATATACTAAAGAATTAGTAACCAGAATGAGAAGTCGGCCTAAGCAGTCTGCTAGAATTAGTATAAATACAGGACGACAATCTTCATTCTGGCAAGGATTCTCAGAACTGCAGAAGCAACACTTGTGCGCACTGCAGTTAGCCAGTTTGTGTGCAAGTCTGGAGGAGAGTTTTTGTTGCAGCTGCTGCAACTAGCAGATTTTGGTTTTGGCTTGGTCTCTCTCTTGGTTATGGCTTGGACTCTCTAATCAACTCTTGTTACCCTTGTTTGGTGTGTTATCCTTGGAGAAATATGCACCACCTTTTGTTTGGCTATCTAGCCTAGGGTTTGCTTCCAAAATGATTCTCTATCAAGGTTAAGGTGTTCAGGGGTGGCTTCAACCTATGGTTGGGTGACAACAGTGATATAGTCTATGGTTAAACGAGAAAATCCATTATATTCTAACAGGTTATGGGCCCACTCATCCTTCATTCAGTCTAACCATTGGAAGGGAGCATAGCCTTAAGGATACTAAGCTCATTGAAGAATTTCCGCTAGGGTTTCTAGCATGAGTAGTTACTAAAGCACTGTCGCTAGGGTTACTAGCAGGTGCAGTTTCAGAAACCCTAACCCTCTCGTTAAGGAACCTTAAGTGAAGGGATTGACCTAATTTTTAGATAGACTAGTGCGCCCTAGCCTAGCACATATCCCGGTACTCTCAGTAAGCTAAGACGTCAAATTTGAGTTTTTGGTCAAATCTAGGGTTGACCAAGTCAAAATAGACATGACTTACTCTATGAAGTCAGAAAACAAGTTAGAAGGGGCTTCTAACTTCATAGCATGGAAGACAAGGATTGATCTCATCCTTTCCAAGAGCAAGTGTTGGATATTGTGAAAGGAAACATTGTGGAACCAGAGTTTGAAGAAGGAAAAGAGAAGGAACTGCAGAATGTTACAGTTATGGAGAAGTTCAAAGACAATGACATCAATTCCATGAGTATCATAGTGGATTCTATAAAATACCACTTGATACCCTACATCTCCCATATTGATTCATCTAAGAAGATGTACGATGCCCTAACAAACCTCTTCTCAGTCAGAAACATTGGACCAGTAATGAGTCTGAAGAATCAACTCTGTGACATGAAAATGAATGATGATGACAACATAACATCATACTTTGTGAGAATG
>SNQJ01S0077331.1:40449-53790 GCA_010110895.2 Picea sitchensis | reverse complement strand
ACCAATTGTTGGATTACTGAGAGGGGGGGTGAATCAATAATAGAGAAATTTAATCATTTTTAACCATATAATCCAAGTGTTATATCAATGTAGCATTATCATCCAATAACTACAAATTAAATAAGAAATGAACAAATGAACAATCATACACATACACAATACACCAGTGTTTTACGTGGAAACCCAGAGCAGAAGAAAACCACATAATGTTTTTTATTATATGTCTTGAAGAATTAAATTCATTGGAAGCACCAAATTCCTTTGTTTTCCAGCTACAACTGAAAGGAGGCTCCAACCCCCTTGTTTCTCAGGCTACAACCTGAGGGAAGCTCCAACTCCCCTATTCTCTGGTTACAACTAGAAGGAGGCTACAACCCCCTATGTTCTTTGGCTACAACTGGAAGGTGGCTACAACCATTTGTCCCTGCCCCATCGAACCGCTCTGAAGTAGAAGTAGAATGATGTAACCACTGTCACACTATCACTGTGAGATATACCATTGTAAACCTGTACCAATAACCCTGAACCATGCATCAACCTGTAATCAACCTGTACCAAACAACCTGTAATCCACCTGTACCATAAACAAATGCATCCAACCATGTACCAAATATGTACCAATCATGTATTAACTACTCATCAACTATGAATCATAAAAATGTACCAACATCATCAACTATACACCTCATGTATGTGCTAACTCATCAACTACTTGTCTGAACCATGTACCCAACGTGTACCTTAACCAAAAGTCCTCATCAATTTCATCATAAAATAATGATTTGTAACTCTGTAATAGACTTGGTATAAATGATCACATAACTACAAACCTTCCTAAACTTTCATAACAAGAGATTATCATTCTCATCAACCTTTTATTTAGTCTCACATGACTAGTTTGGGATTAGCCAACAACCCTAACTTGAAATAATCATAACTATGTACTTGTAATGAATAAAGATCTGAAAATAGTACACAATGTTCTTTGGTTTGTTTTATTCAATTCCTCCAGATGTCACTACTTGGAACCTCTCAGAAAAGGAGTTATAGAAAAACTTTCATACCTTGCTGAATTTTGTCTTATTCTAGAGAGAGAACTTGTAGAGCATTCCCCTCACTAAATATTTGTTGAATGGATCTGAAAATGTTACACAGAATAATAGAGAGTGTACTCTAACCAACATATTTTGTCTTACTCAATTTGGATCTGTTCTGAAGTTATGATGTTTTTACCTGAAACACTTGTTTTAGACTAGTTTGAGGACTAGCCACAAACCCTATTTTCCATGGAGTGTAACTCCAAAAATACAACGACCCAGAAGATGAATTTTTTACCACAAATACCTGAATATCTTTCCTCAATGTCCTATCAATTTCACGGTCTGAATCATTCTATAAAACAATTTATTGCAAAAATGGTGAGATGAGTTGTAAATATCATACCTTAGAAAGCATCATCAAAAGAATTTATCCTCCCTTGAATTCCGACCTTCTTTTCTTCACCTTCCATCTGAAATTCATCTTAGATATCCTTTGTTTACCTCAGTCACCTATAGATATTCAATATGCTCAAGTGTGATATGAAATGAGAGAGCCTTGCCTCTTATTTATACTCTCAAACTATCTTCCTTAGACGCATCTTCTAGGTCACTTAACCCATTTCTAGGTCTCTTAACCCATTTATAGGTCACTTAACCTATTTCTATATCACTTAACCCATGTATAGGTCACTTAACCTATTTTCCTCATTTTTAGGGTTAACCACTTTCCGTAATTAGAAATTTCTCCATTACTTTATCATTTAAATATTCCTCCTTGAATTTGTCACCTCACTTTATCAATTAAATAATCTTCTTTGATTTTGTCACTTCGCTTTATTATTTAAATAATCCTTCTTGAATTTTTCACTTTACTTTATAATTTAAATAATAATTTCTTCTTTGCAAGCTCTTTGACTTCTTTGACCTTTTGGGGCTTCAAGGCAATATATGAGGGTCCTCCAACTTCGTAAGGCCATAACTCTCAAACCATGAGGAGTTATGTGACGTTCCACATACCACCAGAAATGGCATGACATGTATTATCCATATAGAATAGTATTACCTTCAAATATACTAAAACTCATACCATTATACATGAAAAAACCTTGGGTCCATTACCCAAATCTTTGTGCTATTGGACTTTGTTCAAGGGTTGACATCAATGACAACCATCCTTAATCAACACTTTGTACTTTTCCAAGTGGTATATTGAATGAACAATGATTATCAAGTCCTTAATTAATCATTAAGGGATGGTTTTATGGCTAAGGTTTCCATTGACAACAATATCCCCCATTTTTCAAAATCATAGTTTGGTTAACATATATGTTTGCTTGGGCATTATAATCTCTGAAAACATGATAGAACCTAACTTTCAAAAATATTTTTCCAACCTTAGTGATCCTTTATATAATTGAGGCTAGAAGTAAATCTACTAGAGAGATGTTTAAAACTAAGTGCCTTATGATAATTGTGGAGTCATCTATCACAATTAGTCTTTAGATGCCCATGCTTCAGTCAATATTTAAGCTTTGCAACATTGTGTAGGCTCCATCATGATTGTTTGTTGACGTCCTTGGTCCCCTTGCATATTTAGAACCATATTTTCTTCTGGGGGTAACAATTGTTGTTTTTCTTCATATGAGATATGATCGATATATTATTACAATGATGAGTGTTCCATATATAGGGAACATATGGTGACCATCCATGAAATGATGCGTCCCTTGAATAATCAATAACTATTTATTATTATCATTTAATTTATTATGTATGATATTTAATAATCAATAATCATATTATTAATTAGTATTCTAAGAGAATGTCTTCCAATGTTGTCCAAACATTAACACTCCCTCTCAACTAGGGAGACATTCTGCATCATACCAAGCTTATCTTTGAAGTATACAAACTTCACCCTAGACTCATGACACTTGTCTATCAGTCTTGGGAGACCTATGTCTCCCACCCGAACTGAGGAGAAAATCCTTATGCAACTCTCCCTTTTGAGCCAATTGACTCTCTCTAAGATCAAGCTCACTCTGGGTCAGCATGTAATAGCATATAACATATTGAGTCTTTATCATTCCTTGTCAAATCACCATGACTAAGAAAAAGACCACACTAAGATATGTCACCACAAGTACACACTTGTGAGTGAATGTCAGCCTCATGCTAATTGACACATGGAAAAAACACTTCAAGCACCTCGAGACCATATTATTCCTTGTCATGATCAAGGAAGAACTACGTCTAGGCCCATTTACCACAAGTGCACCTTTATGATAAATGTATCCTATCTCCCTTGGTCTACAACCCAATATAGGAGAAGTTATGCCCGATGTTGAAACATCGACACTCCCTCTTAGCTAGGGAGGTATTTTTCAATATTAGTACACAAATACTATCCAAAGACACGCGGTCTCCACTAGTGGTACACAACCACCATACTATCAAAATATTTGTCACACATGGCACTCCCTTGTGGACTTCTAGAGGCTACTCCCTCTAGGAACAATTAGGGTCAACTCCCCATAGTGTGTGATGTCAAGGGTCAACTCCCTTGACATGTCCTCATGTGCTATCCACATGGGACGTTGGGCTATAATCCCAAATGGACTTATCCCTTCTCAAATAAGTGTCCCACTTATCTCTTCTCAAATAAGTGTCCTCACAGATCAAATCAACTCAATTCACAGAGGAGTACAATCTAGAGAAAGTTTGTCACACATGGCACTCCCATGTGGAATTCTAGAGGATACACCCTCTAGAAACACTAGGATAAACTCCCATAGTGCGTGATGTCAAGGGTCAACTCCCTTGACATGTCCTCATGTTCTCTCCACATGGGACGTTGGGATATAAGCCCAAATGCACTTATCCCTTCTCGAATAAGTGTCCCACTTATCCCTTCTCATATAAGTGTCATCACAGATCAAATAAACTCAGTCATAGAGGAGCACAATCTGGAGAATGTCTCATGAAGCTGCAAACATCAACACTCCCTCTTGGTGAGGGAGGCATTCTCTGCCACGCCAAGTCTGTCAGGAAAGTACTTGAACTTTGTCTTGGTTTGGTAAGAATATCAACAACCTGCTCATCTATAAGAAGGTACATCACCAATACTTCCTTTCTCTGCACCATGTCTCAGATGTAATGGTACTTGATCTCAATGTGGTTCGATTTGCAATGAAACACTGGATTATCTAAGATCTCCAAACAACTTTGGTTACCATAATGAATAATGGTGGAATCCAACACATGTTTGGATAAATATGCAAGGATCTTGTGAAGCCACACTGCTTCATGGACTGACATACTTAATGCAATTTACTCAGCTTCTACTGTGCTCAAAGCCACAAAAGTCCATTTCCTGCTACACCAGGAAACCATGGAAGATCCCAAAGTGAAGCAACAGCCGAAGGTTCTCTTTCTGTCCACTATGCTCCCTACCCAATCAGAGTCAATATATTCCTGTCATATCATATCAATACTGGAAGTATATCTAAGATCATGTCTAACTATGCCTCGCAGTTATCTCAACACATGCTTCGCAACAATCCAGTGTGTCTATCTCATATGACTCATAAACTATCTAAGTGCACTCTCTACATAGAAAATATTTGGTCTGGTGTTAACCAAATACATCAATTATATAATCAGTTGTCAATACACAGTCAGATCAATTTTGTCAGAATCAGAAGAAGACACACTTAGTTTCTTTGGATTCGTCATCATTGGTGTAGCCAGAGACTTCAAGTTCAGCATCCCAAACTTCGTGATGCAGAGCATAGGATTCAAAACATAACGGTTGTTTCAATCAATGACTGTAGGAGCACTCCGACTAGAAATACACATGACTGCACATGACTGCATCTTTTTCAGATCTGGCTTTTAAAAAGGCTGGGCCTGGGAAATGATAGAGGTCTCTTTTTTTGTCTTTGTTTTTTTTCTGTTTTATGTTGTTTACTGGCTGCAGGTTGCAACTGTAGTTCATGACTATGTCTGAGGACCTGCGTGTCCTGTTTTGAGGACTAAGAGTTTTTTTGGCTCATTTATGTCAAGGTATTTTAATGGAATAATATGATCTGAGTAAGATTGAGTTGAGTTTTGTCTTGGATGTATAAACTGGTTGTTTTTGTTGTGTTATACTGTGCCTTTGTAGCTATAGGATCCTCATGTATTTCTACAGTAAGGAGTGACTGCATCAGATTGGTATCAGAGCACAATGATGGCTTAGAGGGGTGTCCAGCTGAACTGGGGAAGGAGAGGAAGGAGAAATGCCAGACAAAGAGTAACCCTTGATGAGGAACTACTCTGAATATTAGAGGTCGTCGAGTCCATATTTACCTATGAAGAATTTGAGGAGGAACTGGAGGTTCCACGAGGTCGGGTCAGAGTTGTAGACCCCATGGAGAGGCTTATTGAAGCAATAACCAGATAAGGGACCAGAGCTAAATTCGAGGTCCCTGATTTCAAAGGCGAACTGAATCCAAAATTATTCATGGATTGGATTCAAGAGTTGGAGAAATATTTTGATATAGAAGGTATCGAGGAGACTGATCCACAAAGTACTAAAATAGTGGCATCCAAAATGAGGTCACATGCTGGTCTATGGTGGGAGAATCTCCATAACCTTAGAAGGAGACAAGGGAAAGATAAGATCAAGTTGTGGCCGAAGATGTTGAATCTTTTGAAAGTTAAGTTCCTGCCCTCCGACTATCAACAAAGACTTTTCAGAGACTACCAAAATTTAAGACAAAAGGACTTATCCATATCTGCATTTACAGAAGAATTTTTGAAGTTGCAGATTAGAATTGATTTACAAGAAGATGATGAACATGCAGCGGCTAGGTATGTCAATGATCTTAGGTTTCAGCTCCAAGATGAGTTAGCCCTGATCAAGGTGAGCTCTATGGACGAAGCATATCAGTTAGCATTAAAGACTGAAGAACAAATGAATAGGCAGAACAAGGTAGCTATCAAGCGAGGGGGTAGTAATATGTATAAGGGTAGAGGAAGTTCCTCTAAACTGACAAATGAAGAAGAATCCAGAAGTGAGTTGAAGACTGACTTCGAAGGTAGAGAGACCCCTTGGAATAGGGGAAGGGGGCGGGCTTTTGCCGGGATTTGGAGGCCCTTGAAGTGTTTTATATGCAACACCCCCCATAAGGCAACAGATTTCCCACAAAACCCAAAAAGGGTGATGATGAATCAAGAAGAAGAGGGAGCAGAACTCCTGCCAGAAGAAGTTGAGGCAAAGAAAGGTGAAAATCTCATGTTAAGGAGGACCTTGATATCTAGTAACAAAGTCACCCCTGAAGCGGATTGGAGGAGGAAAAGCATGTTTCGTACCAAGTGTAAGTGCAGGGACAAGGTCTGCAAGGTAATTGTAGATGGAGGATCCACTAACAATCTAGTAAGTATAGAAATGGTGCAAAAATTACAACTTACCTGCATTCCTAAACATCATCCTTATAGTATTTCTTGGCTAAAAAAATATCATAGTGTGTTGGTAAACCAAACTTGTCTAATCGACTTTAAAATTGGGCCCTATGAAGACAAAGTGTGGTGTGTTGTGGTTCCAATGGATGCATGCCATGTACTCTTAGGTAGACCATGGCAATATGATCAGGATGTAATTCATCATGGTAAGGAGAACACATATGAGTTTCTTCACAAGAATAAGCGCCATATCTTGAATCCATTCAAGGAGAAAGGACTGACTAAATCAACAACCCTCTCCTTGAGTAACATGGGATGGAAGAGGTTTTCCAAGGAGTTGAGGAGGGATGTTTTTTATCTACTATACCCCCTAGAATAGAAGTCATTGCAGCAGCAAACAGTTCCCCTAGAAGTGTAGAAATTACTTCAACAATACCCTGATTTGACACCAACAAATCTACCAGCAGGTCTACCTCCCATAAGAGGTATTACACATCAAATTGACCTACTTCCGGGTGCCAAGCTTCCAAACCAAGCAGCTTACAGGATGAATCCTTTCGAAGATGAGGAAATGAGGAGGTAGATAACATAATTGATAGAAAAAGGGTTCATTTGAGAAAGCATGAGTCCATGTGCTACTCCCACCTTACTTTCTCCCAAGAAGGGAGGGAAGACATGGAGATTATGCATGGATTCTAGAGCTATTAACAATATTATTGTGAAGTACCGATACCCACCACCAATAATTGATGACTTGCTAGATTGTTTGTCTGGTGCCAAAGTTTTCTCCAAAATTGACCTCCAAAGTGGATACCACCAAATCAGAATTAGGGAAGGAGATGAGTGGAAGACTTCTTTCAAAATGAAAGACGGCTTATTCGAATGGGTGGGGATGTCATTCGGTCTATCGAATGCCCCGACTACCTTCATGAAAACTATGAACCAGGTATTTAGATCACACATTGGGAAATTTATAATAATTTATTTTGATGATATTCTAGTTTTTAGTAAGACTATGGAGGAACATATAGAGCATTTGAAAGTAATACTTGACATCCTGCAAACTGAAAGATTGTTTATCAACCCTGATAAGAGCGAGTTCTGCAAGGATAAATTAATATTTTTGGGTAGTGTAGTTTCAACAAATGGGTTGAGCATGGATCCTGGAAAGGTCAAGACCATCCTTGAGTGGCCAATCCCCCAAAATATTACTGAAGCGAAGAGTTTTCATGGGCTAGTAAACTTCGATAAGAGGTTCATTAGAAATTTTAGTGGTATAAGCGTTGCTTTGACTGACTGCACTAGAGGAAAAATACTTAATTGGACCAAGGCTACTACAATAAGCTTTGAACAACTCAAGAAAAGAGTTACTGAAGATCTTATTCTCACCCTACCAGACTTTGACAAACTTTTTACAGTAGAATGTGATGCTTCTAGGATTGCCATTGGAGGGGATTTAAGCCAAGAAGGTCAACCTATAGATTTTTTTAATGAGAAACTAAATGAATCTAAAAATAAATATAGCACTTACGATAAAGAGTTCTATGCAATAGTCCAATCCTTGAGATACTGGAGACATTACTTTCTGCATAGAGAATTTATTCTGATGACTGATAACCAAGCCCTTAAATACATCAATTCCCAGAATAAGTTGTCCCACAAACATGCCAAATGGGCGTCTTTCTTGCAGGTTTACACTTTTGTTGTGCAACATAGAAGTGGTAAAACAAATGTGGTGGCAGATGCTTTGAGTAGAAGGAGACACCTATTGGTAGTAATGAGTAATGTACTGATTGGGTTGAAGAAATGAAAATAGAATATTCCAGCGATCCTTATTTTGACCAAATTATCGCAATTATGAGTGGGCAAGAATAGGATGATTCACATTCAATTAAGGAATTCTATTTGTTAGACAGATTTTTGTTTAAAGGTTCCCAACTGTGCATTCCCTTTGGATCCTGACGAGAAAAACTTGTGAGAGAAATGCACTCGAATGGGTTGGCTAGACACTTTGGAAGGGATAAAATCTTCGAACTAGTAAGCGAAAAATTATTTTGGCCTAATATTAGGATGGACACGAATAGATTTGTTGCTGCTTGTAGAGTTTGCCAAACAGCAAAAGGGGGACAACAAAATACAGGCTTGTACATGCCCCTACCTGTCCCGAAGGAACCATGGACTAATATTCCCATGGATTTTGTTTTGGGACTTCCACGTACCCAAAGGGGTCATGACTCAATGTTTGTAGTGGTGGACAAGTTTTCCAAGATGGCCTATTTCTTACCATGTAAAAAGACAAATGATGCTAGTCAAATAACACAACTATTTTTTAAGGAGATTGTTCGTTTACACGATCTTCCAAAAACTATAACGAGTGATCAGGACACCAAATTCTTAGGCCACTTATGGAGAGTATTGTGGAGAAAATTGGACAACAGATTGCAATTCAGCTCTGCCTACCATCCCCAGACTGATGGCCAAACCGAGGTCGTCAATAGGAGCTTGGGAAATTTACTGCATTGTTTTGTAGGTGACAAACCTTGCCAGTGGGACTTGGTCTTACCACAAGAAAAATTTTCCTATAATTCAAGAATCAACCAATCAACGGGAAAATTTGTGTTTAAAATTATCTATGGAGCCAATCCCAAAGGGGTTGTTGACCTAGTGGACTTGCCTACAGATCCCTATCTTAGCAGGGATGCTACATATTTTGTGGAGAATATTCAAGGTATACATGAACAGGTCCAACAAAAGTTGCAGTCAATGACTGATCAGTACAAGGAAGATACTGACCGACATAGGAGAAGAAAGGTCTTTCAGGAAGGAGAAATGGTCATGGTACATTTGAGAAAGAAAAGTTACCCCAAGGGGACCTACAACAAACTGAAACCAGGAAGTTTGGTCCTTGCAAAATTAAGAGAAGGATAAATGACAATGCCTACCTAATGGATCTACCAGAAGAATTAGACATCAGTCATGTTTTCAATGTAGCTACTCTTTATTTGTTTTCGACTGAGTCAAGCAAAGAATCCAATGAAGACCAATCAATCAATGATCATCATGACAGAGGGGGGGACTGGACCAAACTTTTACCCAAGAAGAAGAGAGAAAAAGTTGAACGTGTGTTAGACACGAAACTAGCTGCTACACGCTCCAAGGCTTATAAGTTATATCTAGTTAAGTGGGAAGGACTGTCTGATTCATACAACTCTTGGATCATAGAAGCAGAGTTACTTAAGCACAACTGAGAGGTTACAATAGGGGACTTGGAACCAGGAGGCTCTGAAATTTTAAAAGAAGAGGAGGATGATGCGGAGCATAAGATTTGAAACATAATGGTTGTTTGAATCTGTGACTGGTGGGAGGACTTCGAGTGAAAATAAACATGACTGCACACGACTGCATCTTTTCTGGATCTGGATTTTAAAAAGGCCGGGCCTGGGAAATGACAAGGGTCTTTTTTTTGTCTTTTTTTTTTTTCTGTTTTATGTTGTTTAGTGGTTGTAGGTTGCAAATGTAGTTCGTGAATATGTCTGAGGACTTGCATGTCCTGTTTTGAGGACTAAGAGTTTTTTTGGCTCATTTTGGTTAGGGTATTTCAATGGAATAATATGATATGACTAAGATTGAGTTGAGTTCTGTCTTGGATGTATAGATTGTTTTTTTTGTCATGTTAAACTATTCCTTTGTAGCTACAGGATCCTCATGTATTTATACAGTAAGGAGCGACTGCATCACTTCTTCAATATATCAATTGCGTACTTCCCCTGACTCAGAAAGATCTCATCAGTTCTCTGCCACACCTCTATTCCCAAGAAGTAGTGCATCATACAAAGGTCCTTCATCTCAAACTTAGAGGGCAATGCATACTTGCATTCAACAATAAGGCTCTCTGTATTCGTGAGGAATAAATCATCAATGTGGAGGACCAAAATCAGGGACTCACCATTAACAGTATTGTAGTACAGGCTGGGATCAACAACACTTTTTTTGGAGCCCAAAAATTATCAGGTGTCCATCAATCCTCACATGCCAAGCTCAAGGTGGTTACTTGAGTCCATACAAGGCTTTCTTCAACCTACACACATGAGACTCCTTCTCATGTATCACGAAACCATATGGTTGCTCGATGTATACTTCTTCCTCAATCTATCCATTGAGAAAGGTTGTCTTTACATCCATCTAATGTACTCTCCAACCCATGGATGTTGTAGGAGAAATAATCATCCAGATAAAAGTGTATCGATAAACAAGAGAAAATGTCTCCTCATAATTTATTCCCTCCACCTGAGAGAATCCTCTAGCAACAAATCTCATTTTGTGCCTCTCGATGCTCCCTTCAACTATGTGTTTGATATTGTAGATCCATTTGGAAGTCACTATAAAATTCCCCTCAGGTCAAGAAACAATATCCCACACATCATTCTTCATGATGGACTGATACTCCTCCATCATGGCTTCTCTCCATACTTGATGACTAGTTTCCTCCTCATAGCAGGAAGGTTTAGAATCAATGATGTGGCTCATAGTTGCAACATAACACGAATATCTTTGAGGTATCTTGATCTCTCAAAATGTATCGTGTCTTTATGTCTCTCACTCAATTTGTCTCTGACCATGGATGTAATAATGGTATTCCTTCGAAGACTCACTTTACCCCACAAATGCACCCTTTCTACTTGAAGGGTCTAGCTTGGTCCATTTCTCCTTAGGTACATGAATGTATACTGAACACCCAAATATCCTGAAGTGTCCAACCTCAGGCTTCACTCCAGTGAAGGCCTCCTCGGGAATCATGTTCCTCAAGGACTTCTGTTCTGAACATACACTACAATCATGGATGCCTCTGCCCACAAAAACATAGGTAAATGTTGATCATGAATCATCACCTTGATTGTCTCAACAATATATTTGTTCTTCCTCTCTGTGACCCCATTATGTTGAGGGTTGTGAGGAACAGTGTACTCCCTCTTGATCCCCGCCTCAAACATCTCTAGGACACAACGAGGTTCCCTCATGGAACCAATGTCCCCCAAGACATATCGAGGTTTCCTTGTGAAACTAATGTCTTGGTTCCTTCATCTAGTAATCCACTGATTACTCTGCAATCAACTAGTAGCATACTGCTACTACCATGCCATCGATAGCTCAAATCATCCGCCACATTCTTTATGACTATGTTGCAATCAACCAGTAGCACACAACTACTGCAATGTCGTCCAATAGTACACAATTGTTTCCATGTTATAGTAGTACACAACTATTGTCCAGTGGTACACAACCACTGCCATAGTCTCACGACTACGTAGCAATCCACTACTAGCACATAGATAATAGCATGTTTTCCAGTGTTACACAACCAATTCCATAGTCTCCATGACCATGTTGTGATGTTTATCCTCTCCCAATAGTCTTATTCACACCTAGCCACCTCGCATGGTGTAGGCAATACTTGTACCCAACTAAGCATTACTCCCTCAATCACCTCACATGACTAATTAGGGAAACTCTTGTCCAGAGGGGTTAGTTGACTAGAGGAGAGAAAACACCACACCTCCCTCTTAACGAGGGTGGACATTCTGCGCATGACGCCAAGCTTGTCTCTAAAGTAATCATACTTCCTTCTAGACAATGGCTTGGTGAGAATGTTTGTTATTTGCTTATTCATGGTTATGTACTCGAGCTCCACAACTCCTCTCTATACCAAGCTATCAAGTGTTCTGCCCCAGGAATAGATCATCAACCTATAGTACTAGAATCAGAGATTCATCACCATCAACCTTATAGTAAAGGTTGGGATCTGCAACATATAGTCTTGCTCATCTTTGGTGCTTCTTAATTTTGATGATTTCAATTTTCTCATGCAATCATTATGTAGAAACTTTACTTTCGTAATGATGTTTTTATTCTTAATAGAAATTGCAAAGAAAATATTGTGATACGCCATCCATGGTCGTCGTAGCGGCCAAAAATGTGCAGCACTGGAACAGGCTTTGTGTTGTTTTAATTATTTGTATAATTAAACACTAAGATAATGGAAATTGTGTCCTCCATTTATCTTCACTATCTGCAGATGAACATAAATGTATCCTCAACCCCTGCACTGCAACCATCGGTTTTCTTGGTGGCCTATTATTTGAGTTGTACCGATCCAGGTTCATTCTTTAACGAAAAAACTGGAAGACGACCCTTTCTTTGTTTCCAAGTATCCCGTGGTAGTTTTCCTAAGAGAAATCAGTATCAAATTAGTTCTAGTGAAGCTCAATGGATGAGGAAGGAGTCATATGTCGCACTCCCACAAAAATAACCTAACCTACTTATTGGAGAAAATCAAGCCAAATCCCTTATTGTTTGTATTTCCTCCTGCACAACCTCTCTCATTGTCCATTATGTTATTTTGGAGCGTTCAATCACGAGTGGAAGTAGCAGCATGAGAAACTCTTGTTTAGAACATGATCCTCTCTCTCAACTTCATCAAATCGAAAGCAAGATCGATGATATCACCAATCATATGAGTGCTAACTTCTCCCTGATCGACTACACGCTTAAGGAGATGCAAGGTAGGCTCAAAGAATTCGAGCATAAAATTATGAAACCTTTTCATACTATGACGAGGTCAGGGACCCAAGTTGAAGAAGAGAATTCAAGGTCGAAGAATTCACACAGCTAAAACAAGAAGCAACTTTCTTTCAAGATCTTGGGCCCTCCTATGAGGAAGTTAGCCCAGTCCTTCTCTGATACCATGTTGATTTTATTCATATGAGATATGATCGATATATTATTACAATGATGAGTGTTCCATATATAGGGAACATATGGTGACCATCCATGAAAGGATGTGTCCCTTGAATAATCA
>SNQJ01S0077331.1:17983-28508 GCA_010110895.2 Picea sitchensis | reverse complement strand
TAGTCCAATTCGAAATGGCGTTACACGACAATATCAGCAGAGTCCATGGGATATGGAACGGACTAGGAGAACAATGCTCTTTTCTTTGTCCAACAATCCAACTAAATTGGAAGGAAATTTAGGTTAATCCCAAAACTATACAACATCCGTAAAAATGTGGTCAGAGATCCTAGCCAATAAGGCATATGACAAATCTATAAACTAAGTGTCATTGAACACCAGGTCTTTCTCCATTCCTTGTGAGTCTAGGTCGACTTCTTTGAATTCCAATCTTTCTGACGTAGTTATCAGTGTTAATTTTTTTCATTTAAAATCTTTACAAATTGATTTCTTTTAAGACTATGAAACTTATAGGGTGTCAACTATCATCTCCATTTCCAAATCTACTTGGTAGGGACTAAGCTGCCATGCAACCCTTGTTCAATGTATACATAAATTCCTTTTGGAATTTCTTACTAGATGTATATAAGTTCCAAGTTCCTTTTGAAATGGCAATTGGTTATGTTATCACATATAGTTGTCAAGGGCAGCAGATCATCTGAATTCGTGATCTGCACAGGAAGCATCCGAGCGCAGTATGCAAGAGCAGCTCATTTCGGGCTTAAAATACAAACTGTCGGGCTCAGTTTTCAACGAAAGAAGTCCCCTGTGAAGTTCAGATTAGCGGCTCACGGGTATTCAAAATTGTAGAGTTGCGCAAAGTACAGCGCCAGAGCTAAGGGTCCAAAGTCTCGAAACCCCGAAGTAAGTATGAGCCATTGATTTTGAAGGGGACAGGTGGCAGTTGATCCAAGTGTTCAAAGAAATGAACTTCGGGAGTTTCAAAGTGACAAGTGCATAAAGCCTCTGAAGAGCCGAAGCCCGAACTCCCGAAGCAGACGTGGACCATTGATCTCAAAGTCAACAGGGAGTCGTTGATCTTAGTGTCAGTGCCTCCCAAAGCGTCGAAGTGCCCGAAGTGTCCGAAGTCCCGAAGGTCTGAAGTGAATCTGAGTCATTGATCAACAAGAGCCACGTGTTGTCAGATCCATAGCTCTGGGTAAAAGTGCATGGAGGAAGACAAGGTTTGAGATTTGTTTTCCCCGAAGCCTGGAGAACCGAAATGGATCTTTCCCATCCAAATCCAGGAGCCACGCGTCATCAGATCCCTAGCTCTGAAGGTTTTTATTGGGGAAAATATAGTTCAAAGTTTGAAAGGTTCGAAGCCCGAATCGCAAAGCAAATCTTGGTCGTTGATTCGAAAGGAGAAGATCCGATCCATTGATATGAGGGAAGATTTGAGCCATTGATCATAAATCCTCGCCGAAGATCACGAGATCGATGACCACAGTCCATTGCGGGGATGCAACATGCTCGGGGGATAATTTTTTTGAGCAGTCCCGTAGGAGGGAAGATTCGAGTCGTTGATCATAAATCCTCACCGAAGATCACGAGATCGATGACCAGAGTCCATTGCAGGGATGCAACATGCTCGGGTGATAATTTTTTTGAGCGGTCCCGCAATCAAAACCATGGTAATTCAAATGTGCTACGTGGCGAAAAGAGATGGATTGCGGACCCAAAAGTGGTCTGATCCCAAACCACTTTTGAGTGGCCCCGCAATCGCGTGTTTATATGGTGTCCTATCCGAGAGCACCACATGGCCGCCCCCTGAGCATTTAATCTCGTTGATTTTCTGAGAAAAGGCAGTTAATGAAAGTAGAGTCGGTGGTTGAAACCTCAGCTCAATCCATAAATGGAAGGCATGGAAGGCCCAGCCGTGGGGACTGAACCGTTAGCCTGTGGTACCCCTATGGACAGATTTTCTTGTAGGCCCATGCTGAGCTGAATTTGCATCTGACAGGAGGATACATGCACAGTCTGACAAAAGACTGCTCAGACACAAAGATTTGACTGAGAAGGCCAAATCACGCTCCTAAGGGTCGTGGGCAGTTCAGAGTATAAACAGATAGTTTTAAGATTTTGTTATGGTCGTCAAATGGTTGAGCAGAGCTCCCTATTTTGTAATGTTTTGATGCCAGAACTGTTCTCTGGTTATGAATAAGATTTGAGACTTTCAGATTAACAGAAGTCATCCTCTTTTCATCTCTTTGTAAAAATTGTGCTAAAACACTCGGGCATGGAGGAACCAATCCAGGGTTGTTATGTTGTTGTAATGTAGGTTTGATTGCAGTGGTATCGTGACTAGTTTTAGTCATCTTCATTGTGATCTTTTTCCCTCTTACACTGAATGGCTCGGGCATGGAGGATCCAGTCAAGTTGTTGTAGCTACATGGTGATGTAGGTTTGAACATTGTGTTGTTGTGACTGTGTTGTTTGGACATATTTCAGTGTCTGAAACTTGAGCTTAAGAGTGATCTTGAGTCTGAGTTTTTCTTCTCCAAGCAGCTTGAAGGCCTGATGCCCATAGCAGTCTTTTCCACCTTTCTTACTAAGTCTTCCCTCTGCTCACACTTAAACTCAATTCACTGACTGAAGTTAGTTGTGCCCCTCACTTCCCACATTTCTTGTCCAGTTATGTGTTGAACATCATTCATATATTGAGTTTTGTCCATTGACCTCCACTCATATAAACCAAACATCCACCAAAAAATCTGATGGGTACTGGGCTCATCCTTCCGCAATCTGAGGGTGACTATCAGTGCTAACATTCTTGGCGCCGTTGTCGGGGAATGAATTGAAGACTTTTCCATGGGATAGATCGACAACGAGCTTCTGATTCTAAAGGTGCATCAGACATCAGAACCATTGAAGATTGCAACTTGCACCTGGCGACTCCATAATCGAAGACTCCATTAGAGAGGATCCCGTCGACAGAAAAATGACCATACCGAAGGGGAAGACCATGTATCAGTTTATGAGCTTTATTCATGAAATCTTGTTCTTGTTTATCAGCTCATTTCTCTCTTTCCCTTCACATATAAAGAGGATTATCCTCTGCTTTGTCTATTCAGATGATAATAGGCATTCCTTTATTTATCCATCCTTGGAAGAAGAAAACATGCCCTCTTCTTGTGTTGTAGATACCGATCTTGTGTCTTCACCTCTGCCTATTCATAAAAGTGAGATATGTATTGCATCTCATCTTGAAATTGATCACCCTTGTAGCCCCGAGGAGGTTGAAAATAATTCATAGTATTCTCAAATCTTGTTACCCTCCATTATTCCTGCTGAGCCTTTCCATCAACTCGTTAATCCTCATGATCAGCCCACTTCTTTTCAAATTAAAATAAAAAATAAGTTGTTTAAACCTCTAAGGTTGCCATATCGCCTTAACCCTTATCCTCTTGATTCCTTTGAGTATCTTCCTCGGTTTTTTGGAGAAGACCATGTTACAACCGAGAGGCACTTGGAGGCCTTTGAGAACTTTGTTGATCAGTTTGAGATTGTTCATGAGGATGTTACCATGAGTTTGTTCTCACATTCTTTGTCTGGAGATGTTGTTGTGTGGTTTAGATGTCTGGAAGCCAGTTCTATTGGCTTCTGGACCGAGCTATGCCATGCATTTTTAAAGTGTTGGGGTGAGAAAAAGTCCCTTGATCAATATTGGTTTGAGTTTAATGCCTTGAGGAGAGGGGAAGAAGAAGCCTTGGTTGTCTTCAACGGGAGATTTTACAATGTTTATCATAGTATGCTTATGGAGATTAGACCCACAGAGACTGTTTCCATGGTGTACTATGTCATGGCTCAACATCCAGAGCTGGTTCTTCTCTTGAGAGAGAGGAAATATTCATCATTAAGACACATGTTTGAAGATTCTAAAGAGGTCGAAGAGAACATCAAGGTAGCAAGGGGGTTCATATGCAAGCATATCTTAAAAAATTGCATGTGCCTGAGGAAGAAGATTGTCAGTATGCTTTAGATTCTAAGAAAGAAGATAGTGAGTATGAATCACAGATGGAACAACAACAAGCAGGTGGGTGTGACTCAAATTTGGAAACACGTCCTTCCATATTTGCAGATTCTATGGGTAGGAATGCATACACATATTATGATCAGTTTCCAGAACATTTTGAGCATGTAGCAGTGGTTGATTGCATAGATAACTATATGTTATTGGCTGATCATAGTTATGACGTTTTAAATCCTGTTGCACCATTATCTTATGATCATTCTTATGAAGAAGAGATTGAAACTAAGGATGATCGAGAGTTGTTCTCGAAGGAGCAGGGAGATTTTTTTATTTGCAAGCAGAGAGGCATTTACAGAGGAGTAGCCTAGTCTTCTAAAGCGGTCATGATTTTGTCACACTATTCATGATCCTATGGCTATATACATGGAATCATATGTTTTAGATTTTGAGGATTTCCAAGAGCATACCACAAAACCTTTTCATTTATACATTGAGGAAAAAAATTGTGTGGAAATCTGCCATTCTGTGCCTACAGAAGACAAAGAGCAGAGATTTCCCACAGTTCCTGTTTATGATGATTATGATTCTGATCCTTGGGAGAGTCATGAAGAAGAAGAGGGAGAACCAAATGTGTAGTTCATATCCTTCCCAGAGCATGTAAATGAGAAACCATCACCTGGGATCAGTCATCCTGCATCAGCCGTTCGCTCACGCATGCTTTCCAGAGGCATTCAACAATGTGTGAGCAGTTGTAAGACAGAGCATGTTTTTTGTCACCAGCCCAGTGGATTTTGTCATTTGCTCTATGAACCTGTAAGGGAGTACATGGAGTTGAATTTCCTTCATGTCTTGGAGCCGCTCAGCTTTATCCTATCTTCAGCACTGGGAGGAGAGCTAAAAAGCGTAATTATTTTTCTGTCACAACTGCATTGTTTTTATTTTATCAGTGACAGAGTAAACAAGTTTGCAGCTAGGGAGTTGCTTGAATGGCTATGGTGGAAGTTTGCTTTCACCTAACGCTTTGTAAAAATCAATTAGTCTAGAAATGTATATAAATAATCTCCTACTAGAGCCCATGTATTTTGCTTTCATTTTTATGATAGTGTGCTTGTCGGCCTTTAATCCTCAGCAGGATGTTTTTTGAGCACGACTCCATAGCCCAATGCAGAAGGCGACTGGAACTACTTGTTCTTGGAAGCTCTCAGGGAGCATGCCATCCCCTATGGAGCCAAATGCTATCACATATAGCTTTCAAGGGAAACATGTCATCTGAATTCGTGGTCTACATAGGAAGCATTTGGGCGCAACATGTAGAGTAGCTCATTTCGGGCTTAAAATACAAACTGACGGGCTCAGTTTTCAACGGTGGAAGTCCCCTGTGAAGTTCAGAATAGCGGCTCTCGGGTATTTGGAACTATAGAGTTGCACAAAGTATAACGCCAGAGCTAAGGGTCCGAAGTCCCGAAACTTCAAAGTAAGTATGAGTTGTTGATTTTGAAGGGGACAGGTGGCAATTGATCCAAGCATTTGGGGAAATGAACTTCGGGAGTTTCGAAGTGAGAAGTGCATAAAGCCTTCGAAGAGCCGAAGTTCAAACTTCCGAAGCAGTCGTGGACCATTGATATCAAATTCAATAGGGAGTCATTGATCTTAGCGATAGTGCCTCCCAAAGCGTCGAAGTGCTCGAAGTGCCGAAGTGCCCGATGTCCCGAAGTGCTCGAAGTCCCGAAGTGTCAAAGTGCCTGAAGTCCCGAAGTGCTCGAAGTCCTGAAGGTCCGAATTGAATTTGAGTCATTGATCAACAAGAGCCACGTTTCGTCAGATCCATAGCTCCGGGTAAAAGCACATGGAGGAAGACAAGGTTTGAGATTTTTTTCCGTGGAGCCCAGAGACCCGAAATGGATCTCGCCCATCCAAATCCAGGATCCACGTGTCATCAGATCCCTAGCTCTAGAGGTTTTTCTTGGGGCAAATATAGTTCAAAGTTTGAAAGGTCTGAAGCCCGAATCGCGAAGCAAATCTCGGTCGTCGATTCAAAAGGGAAAGATCTAATCCATTGATCTGAGGAGGGAATATTTGAGCTGCTGATCATAAATCCTCAACCAAGATCACGAGATCGAAGACCACAGTCGATTCTGAGGACACAACATGCCCGAGCGATAATTTTCTTGAGTGGTCCCGCAATCGAAAACATGGTAAGTCAAATGTGCTACGTGGCGAAAGGAGATGGATTGCAGGCCAAAAAGTAGTCTGAGCCCAAACCACTTTTGAGTGGCCCCGTAATTGTGTGTTTATATGGTGTCCTATCCGAGAGCACCACATGGCCTCCCCTTGAGCATTTAATCTCATTGATTTCTCGAGAAAAGGCAGTTAATGAAAGTAGAGCTGGTGGTTGAAACCTCGGCTCAATCCATAAATGGAAGGCATGGAAGGCCTGACCGTGGGGACTGAATCGTCAACCCGTGGTACTCCTGTGGACATATTTTCCTGCAGGCCCATGCCGAGCTGAATTTGCGTCTGACAAGAGGATACATGCATAGTCTGACAAAAGACCGCTCAAACGCAAAGCTTTGAATGAGAAGGCCAGATCATGCTCTTGAGGGTCATGGGCAGTTCAGAGTATAAATCGAGACTTTCATATTAACAGAATTCAACCTCTTTTCATCTCTTTGTAAAAATTGTGCTAAAACACTCGGGCATGGAGGATCCAATTGAGGGTTGTTATGTTGTTTTAATGTAGGTTTGATTGCAGCGGTATCGTGACTAGTTTTAGTCAGCTTCCTTGTGATCTTTTTCCCTCTTACATTGAATGGCTCGGGCATGGAGGATCCAATCGAGTTGATGTAGCTGCATGTTGATGTAGGTTTGATCATTGTGTTGTTGTGACTGTGTTGTTTGGAAACTTGAGCTTAAGAATGATTTTGAGTCTGAGTTTTTCTTCTCCAAGCTACTTGAAGGCCTGATGCCCATAGCAGTCTTGTCCACCTTTCTTACTAATTCTTCCCTCTGCTCACACTTAAGCTCAATTCACTGACTGAAGTTAGTTGTGGCCCTCACTTCCCTGTACATTTCTTGTCCAGCTCTGTGTTGAACATCATTCATATATTGAGTTTTGTCCATTGACCTCCACTCATATAAACCAAACATCCACCAAAAACTATGATGGGTATTGGGCTCATCCTTCCGCAATCTGAGGGTGACTATCAGTGCTAACAGGTTAATTAATGAAATTTTGGAATTTCTTACTCGATGTATATAATGTATATAAGTTCCAAGTTCCTTTTGAAAAGGCAATTGGTTAATTAATGAAATTTAAGTGGATTATAAAAAAATTAATATATTTATAAAATTATTTTTTTAATGTTATTTTTTAATAAAGAAATTATTTAAAATAAGTAGTGGTTTACATATTTTATAATTTAAATTAATGGAAGGGAAATTAATATTTTTGATCTTAAATATAGTGATAATTATTTTGAATTGATAAAATTGCATATATTAATCATTATTATTGCAATTGCAAGATAGTGACAAAGATATTTGAGCTTGTTGAATCTATTTCTATTTAAAAAAAAGCAATATCAACAATCCAAAATTGCAATTTTAACAAAGATTTTACAGAAAATTTTAATAATAAAATTTTGAAAAAGTTCTAAATCATATAAAATTTAATCTTATTCTTAAATTAATACTTGTTTAGTAATATAAGAATTAAAAATGTATTCCTAAAATTATAATTTAATATATTAAATTTGTATATGTTATTAATAAAATATTAATTTTTTTAATTACATTTAGACACTCTTAAACATAATGTGACATAGATATTATCATATAACATAATATCTATGTGGCATACTTCATATTCAAAATAATAATAATATAGTTACCCACACACTCTCTCTCTCACACATATATATATAACAAAACTCATCATTATGAAACAATTTGCATGATTTAATAGAGTAGACCACTAAACAACAAACTCAAACCTGGTTCTTTATGTAATATTTGTTAGAAAAGGTGTGTTGTGAGCTTTGTAGCTAACTATTTTAGAAGATGTCAAAAGTGTTGGAGGTTTCTAACCCATGCTATGGCTATTGTCTCATGCATGAAGTAATGTTTTTAGTAAAAGTAAAAGATCATGCATAAAATAATGTTTTTAGTAAAAGTTAAAAATCATGCATGAAGTAATGCGTTTAGTAAAGTATAAAAGAACTATAGAATTAAAGACTATAAATGGTTTATAGTTTTTTAAGACTATATATTGAGTGATTGGGTTGGAGGTAAGAGAGAGATTATTGGGGTACCTTTATGTTGCCAGAATTTCTCCATGACATAAATGTTATCGATCACTCCTATTAAGAGAATTGTGATTTTTATTAGTTGTTGAATAATACATTGATCTTACTTTCGAGTGGAGTTTTTTTCCCTTAAAGAGTTTTCCAGAGTAAATCATTGTGTGATAATTCAATGTTTATGTGTTATTTTTCTCTACAATTGTTTGTTTAGAGTTTTTTTTCTTTCTTCTGTCATTGATTAGAGTGGGAAGTGTAGTCCTCACTTTTTCTTTCTTTCATCTAGTATCAGAACTTGATCACCCATATCCTAGGTGTTAGGACAACGAATTTTGATGTAATCTTGGTTTGAGTGGGAACATAAGCAGAAGGAAATATTTTTGCAAGAAAATGGCAAGCATGACAAGGCTAGGAATGGAGAATTTTAATTGCACTAACTTTCAGTTGTGAAATCTCAAGATGGAGAGTTTTCTCATAGATCAAGATCTATGAATTTTAGTATCCAAAACCAAACCCTATGTTGGGAAAGACGAAGACTATGTAGTGTTGAAGAGAAAGAAAATAAGTCTTATCATTCTTTTTTTGGTCGATACAATGTTATTGAATGTTTCTAGAGAACCTAAAATGGTAAGTCTCTCAAAGAAGTTGGGAGACATGTATTAGGGTAAATTCCTAGTTAATAAACATTTTCTATGGAAAAAGGTGTACACCTTGAGAATGGGTGATCGTGATTTTGTATCCAAGCATTTGGGTTGTTTAATACCATTCTAACCTAGTTTAAATCAATTAGAGTGAATATGGATGAAGAGGTTTGTTGCATGACACATGTTCTTTTCCAAATTCGTGGGACAACCTGGTAATGGTTGTGGAAATCACTTGAAATAAATTTGTGTTTGATGAGGTCATGGATAATTTATTCTCATAGGAGATGAGGTGGAAGGCTTCTAAATCAACCAAAGAGGCTTTGGTTGTCTGTGGAATATTGAAGTAGAAAGGAAAAAAGAGGGAGAAGGGAATATCCAAATCCCATGGGAGATATAAGTCTCCTAGAAATTCCAAGGCAAGATGTTCGAACTATGATAAGGTCATGCATTTCAAAAGAGACTACAAAGAAGAGAAAAGGGATAATAAGAAGAAAAACAATGATTTTCATGATGAGTTGGAAAACTCCTCTTCAAATGACAAGAAATATGCTTTTGTTGTGGTCATGGAAACCCAAACATGTCAAAGTACATGGTCAATAGACTTTGGATCTTCCTTCACATGACTTTCCATTGGGAGTCATTTCAATGTACGAGGGATACGATGATGGGAAGTTATACCTTGGTGATGATTCTCATCTCTACATAGTCAGTCATGGTAGAGTCTTGATTAGATTACCTGATGGAAAAGTGAAGGGGATTAGTGGAGTTTTTCTCATTCCAGATTTGGCATAGAATCTACTATCAATATGTAAGCTTAATGATGTGGGTGTGCAAGTTGTTTTCTCTAATGGAGGGTGTAAGATGGTATGAGGAGATATTGTTCTCAGTATTTGTATGGGCACTCCATTTCAACTTGATGCATGCACCACTTAGTGCAATATTTATTCATTCCTGCATCGAAGAGATCCATAGGATAGACTCATTTGCAATCGAAATCAACAACAAAGAGGAATGTTGTATCTACTTTTAATGGTCATTTTATTTCTAGGTACTTAAATGAGATCTTTCTTTAAAGAAAAAATTACTTGTAGAGAAGCCAATGCCATGGTACCAAATATTGGGTCGTATAGGTGAGAAGAGTCTATGGACCTTGGAAAACAAAAATCTAATTGAGAGGTTGACTAATTGTGCTCTTGAATTTGATTTATGTGAGCATTAGCTATATGGAAAACAAAACCATGTCCAATTTAATTCTAGTTATCACAAATCTTTTGGGTTGTTGGACTTGATTCATTCTAATGTATTTAGTATTGTTAAAGTTCCTTTGATTTATAAATATTGTCATTATGTATCATTCATTGACGGTTATTCTAGAATAACATGGGTATATTTTCTTATGATTATATTCAAGGTCTTTAGTCGGCTTAAGAAGTTGAATTAGGCTCTCTTGGAAAATTAAACTAGTAGGGAGATTAAGGTGTTGAGGACTAATAATGGTGTTGAGTTTTGTTTTGTAAAGTTTGATAAAAAGAATATCATAGTAAGACATAATACAACTCCATATACCCCTCAGCATCAATGTAGTTGCATAATGCATGAATAGGGCACTGATGGACATGGATTAGATTATGCTTAGTGGAGTCGACTTAGAGTAGAAGTTCTCAGCAAAAACAATTGTTATTGCATGCCACCTAATCAATATCTCTCCCGCATCAACGCTTGTGGAAAAA
>SNQJ01S0077330.1:36507-55388 GCA_010110895.2 Picea sitchensis | reverse complement strand
ATAAATCAATAAAATGAAATATAAACAACTAAAGAATAAGGAGTTCTATGCGATTAAATAAAGGACGCTATGCGATTAAATAAAGGACGCTTGGGAAGTAATTAATGTTAAGTGACTAAACAAATGGGGCCTTAAATTTCATAATCCCAAGACATAAGACATAGATGTGAAACTTATGAATCAATAGTTATTAAAGACAAATCCATGGACTAATAAATGAAAAGGACTTAACTTATACATTCTTATAATTTAAAATGGTAGTGGTAGAGATTATGATGTGAAATTTTTGAATCAAATGTGAAACTTAAGAATTAAGGGTTTTTTATAGGTCAATATGAGGGATATGTGTAATTCATGGTGTGCTCAACAAGTGCAGTTAATAACAAAAAAATTTAAATATTGACCATAAATAAAATATTTCAATATCTATCAAAAGTAAAATAATTCTATATATAGAGAGAAAATAATCTGATTTAGTTAAAATTAGAATTATGAGAAACAAACACAGGTGAGGCTATGCTCATTATTGAATGATGATTGATTAGACCATTATATAGGAAACAACTCTACTTAGTCGGTTACAACAAACCACAGAAAACTATAATCTACATTAAGTGAAGTAGAGTTCAACTACGCTTACAACTGACTCTTGCTCCATTATTTCCAAGTTTCACCCTTAATGGAGAATGGATTGACTTCTACACCTTACATCTCCCTAAACAACTGAAACTTAATCTTTCCAAGAGGCTTAGTGAAAATATCAGCATTTTCACAAGTATTATGATACATAAGAGCTATTTCGTTGGACTGCAACTTTTCTCGAACAAAATAAATCTGAGCATCAACATGCCTTGTCCTTGCGTGATAAATCGGATTATTTTCAAGTTTGATTGAACTTTTATTATCATATTTGATCATTGTAGGTTCCTTTTGTTCTTTTCCAAGATCTTGAAGAAGTCTTCTCAACCAAACAACTTCACAAGTTGATGCACACAAGGCTTTATATTCTGCTTCAGTAGAAGACAAAGATACATTAGGTTTCTTTTTACTGCTCCATGAAACAACCGCAGATCCAATGCCAAACGCATATCCAGTGGTTGATCTTCGATCATACAAATTGCCAACCCAATCAGAATTTGAGTAACCTGTCAACTTAACATCAGATGCATCAATATATTTAGTACCATAATCAAGTGTTCCTTTTAGATACCTGAGTACTTCCTTTGCTGCATTCTAATGGCTTTCTAGAGGTTTTTCCATAAACTGACTTAACACACTCACAAAATATGCAATATCAGGTCTGGTTGTGGTGAAATAATTCAAACTACCCACCATATGTATATACATTGAGGAATTCACCTCCTTCCACCCATCATCACAAGAATGTTTGACATTCTGCTGCATAGGAACAATAGAAGATTTACACTGATCTATTTTAAATCTCTTAAGTACTTCTCTAACATACTTACTCTGGAAAACAAAAGTTTGGTCTGCATTTCTCCAAACTTCAAGACCTAGGCAGTAATGTAACTCACCAAGATCTTTCATTTCAAAATATTGTGACAACTGCTCCTTGATTTCATCAATTAATTTCTCTGCATTTCCTGTAATTATCAAATCATCAACATATAAGGAAATCAATACTATATACCCATGTTCATCAAATTTGGTATATAGATTTGGATCACTCTTGATCCTCATAAAACCCCGTTGAAGAAAGAAAGAGTCTATTTTCTCATACCATGACCTAGGTGCATGTTTTAGTCCATACAATGCTTTCTTTAACTTGCATACTAAGTGTTCTTTCCCTTGTTCCACAAACCCTTTAGGTTGAGTAAGGTAAACCTCTTCCTTTAACTCACCATTCAAACTGAAGATTTAACAACTAATTGGTGTAGCTTCCAATGATACTTTATAGCTAAAGCAATTAACAATCTGACAGTATTCAATTTAGCTACTGGTGTAAATGTTTCAACATAATCAATAACTTATGTTTGTGAATACCCCTTTGCCACCAGTCTAGCCTTATATTTGTCTATACTACCATCTGATTTAAACTTGGGTTTGTATATCCATTTGCATCCAATAGGCTTTTTATGTTTAGGCAATTCAGTCAATTCCCAAGTACCAGTTTTCATTATAGATTCATATTCTTCTTCCATTGCATTTCACCATTCATCATGTTCATTTTCTTCCTTAAAACTCATGGGTTCTATGACATTTTAAATGCTACTCATTAGGGCATAGTCTCTATACCTCTCAGGGAGCCGAACCTGTGGTGAAGATCTTCTCAGCTGATTATCTTCCTCCCAACTTTGTGAAGATTTGTCTTCATCGTTAGGTGAATTGTGACTGCTTGAAGTGTCTATATCACTGAGTCCTTGCTGCTACTACTACTGTTGTTGGCACTACGATTGTGGTTGTTGTTGTTGTGATGGTTGTTGTTGCTCTTCTTTAACTCCTTCATCAAGAAGTCTATGCCATTCCTCATGAATGTTGTTGTCATGATTTCCTTCTTCCTTCTCATGGAAAAGTACATATCTACTCACAAATACTTTGTGAGTAGAAGGATCAAATAGTTTGTATGCTTTGAATTCAGAACAGTACCCAATGAAAATACATTTAATGGCTTTAGCATCCAATTTCTTCCTATTCTCCTTTGGAATATGAGAAAAATACTTACACCCAAATATTTTCAAATTATGAATTGCAGGTTTGGAACCATACAAGGCTTCGAAAGGAGTAACATTATCAAGACACATTGTTGTACTTCTATTCTTTAAATCAACTGCAGTATTTATGGCTTCAACCCAAAATGCATTCGAGAGATTCTTACCTTTCATCATACTGCATCCACACTCTACCAGAGTTATGTTTTTCCTTTCAGGGACTTCATTCTAATGTGGAGTGTGAGGTACTGTAAACTATTGTAATATTCCATGATCTTTGCAATATTTGATGAAGTCCCCTAACTTATACTCTCCCCCTTGATCTGAACGGAGGATTTTGATGGATTTTCCTCTCTGCTTTTCCACCATGGTTATGAATTCTTTAAAGTACTCGAAAATATCACTTTTTCTTCTAAGGAAGTAAACCCATTTGTATCTCATGCAATCATCAATGGGTGAAATCATGAAGATGGGTTACACTTTTGCTTGTTTTATGAGAAAAAAATCTGTATTTTCACAAGTTCTTCAACTTCCGACATACAAAAGAATTTTTTTTATTTAGAATTTCACTTTATAGTAAAAAAATAACTTGTGAAGAATTTTGTTAGCTTTCCAATGACTATTTTTCAAAATTGTTTTATCACAATTTGATATGTCAATTTGAAAATTGTTTAACAGTATGTTCCTTAAACATGAAAGGAATGATAATGTGTTACTTTTTCCTACAACAATGTATCTATTATTAAACTTATGTTTTAAGAAACGAAATATACTGCGACAATCCAGAGAGACTCTATTTTATTATGACTATAATTTTGAATATAATGGATGAATATTATAATTTCTAGATTTTTTTGAAGTTGACCAAGATGAAAACGTTGCATATTTTAAACACAAGTTTTTCTAAACCTTGTATCTATCTTAATTTTTACTTTAAACTAAAAGCTAAATATATCGTTTTGCAAAGAACAATTTAAGGATTATGAATATAATTTTTTCTAAATTTTTCACTGTATATTTTTAGAGATACAGATATTTTATTTCACCGAATCATAATGTCTACTGAAAATATTATGCAGTGAATTTTTTTTAAAAATTAAATAAAAATAGATAAAAACAAAAAAAAATGAAAACAAATTACATGAATTGAAAGTAGATTCAATTTTTGAAATACTGGTGTCATTTTTAAAACCTAATTCTCAGTATTTGCAGGAGTTCACAACCTCTGAAGTTCAGGTAAGCTTGGGAAAATTATTTGGTTTTTGTTTTCAGTCTCAATTTCATGTTTTCGGTCGAAATAATCTTTTGGCCAAAAAATTATTATTTTGGCCGGAAGACTAAATTGTAATGGAAATCATCAAAACTGAACGGTTTCCAAGGTTTTCAGCCGAAAAAAACTTATTTTTTCCGAAAGCTTGTTGAGCAAATTCTGTCGGTCGGAAAAAATGAAAAGACACACCCTATCATTTCATTTCGCACCAAATTGTATAAATAGGCTTTCGGCCGAACACATTTAACACAATTCATCGGATGGACGGAAAAATATGAGCTCGAGGATAAGGATTTCAAATCATTTATATTACTGATTGCAGTTGTATTCTTTTCTCTCTTTATTTCTTCACTCTGTTCCATAGGCTTAATTGAAGGATCGATATCGATAAATGATGGTTTTCTAGAGCACCTAAACAAAGTTTCGAATCACCTTTTTGGTTTTTGTTGAATACGGTAATTGATGTTTGTTCAAGCTTTTATTGGAATACCAATTTATATGTTGAAAGATAAATGTTGAGAATTTTTTTAAGGTGAAGTCTTTATTGAACATATATTTTACAAATAACTATAAAAGTCACAGGAAACAAACGATTGTGCAAGAGAAAATTTGATCGCACTCGAGATGATACTCTCCAAAACGAACAAAGAAAAAAACTTTATTGGAGAAAGAAACGAGAACGTCCAAATATTGAAGAGAGAAACGATGATAATGTAAATAGAGATTTTAAACAAGAAAAAGTTCAACCAGGTATGCATGCACATATCATGATCGAACACACGACACACATTGGGACTGTATTAAAAAAGTACAGAATTCAAAGTATATAATTCAAATTTAAAATATTGTAAATAATATAATTGATTGTAATTACAATTTGATGTTTTTCAAAAAACATAAATAGATTTGTATCATAATGTCGAAGAAGACATTGAAACCGAAATTGAAGCAGAAGATGTTGAAACTGAAATTGAAGAAGAAGATGAATCACCTATAGGTATGTACATAAATTTAGATAATACAAGATGAAGACTCAAGTATATATAGTTTAGTGAATTTGTGTTCAGGTTATGTTATTTAATATAAACTTTAAATTGAAATATGCAAGAGAATCTGTCAACCTTGATGATGAAATATTAGAAAATGTTGATACTCACAAATTTGGGAAGAAAAAATCTAAGCATTATATAAGATATCGAACTAAGAATATGTATAATACTTTTTTCAAAGATGAATCAATAACATTACAAGCTCAAACTTTACTTTTTCTAATAAATTCAATAACGTTAAAAGAAGCTACATCATTATTGGGTATTCAAAAGTTGACAAATGATACAAAGGTGAAACATAATGTCTTTTACAATATAACTAGTGTATTAAAAGCTTTTGGAAAATCTCGAAAAGAAGATGTCTGTATTGCACGCAGAGCGATACAAACAACAATTGTTTCATCTAACAATATAAAATATTGTTTGACACGACACATGGAAAAAACGATGGGAACGTCAAGAAAAACTATAACATCCCCCTCTGGTATGACTCCTACGATGTGAAACCGGTAAAAGCACCCATAATTTTATTTTTATTTTTAAATTCTTATCACACTTTTTACTGAACTTGCACTTGATACAAATGGTGTTGGCGTGGGGTTATAGTATTCTATAGAATCCTTCATATAAGGTCAACCTCATATTTAGATTGAGATAACCTCATATGCCATTTTCTTATTCCCAAAATTGGATTTCAAAAATAAAATAACTCACCTAAGTCCACGATCTCAAAAACTTGTTGGTGAGTGTATGCTTCACTCTATAACTCTATTTTATAGAGTTATAGTCACAACACAATCATCCTCATAAGAAACTATACAAACAATTTAATTATTACCATGTTGTATATGCAACTTATGATTTGAATAACTATAAGGGTGAATCTATGAAGGTGTCACACTTTTTGGTAAGTTGGGAGGGAAAAACTAGTGTGTGGAGACACTCATTTTAGGTCTTTTTAGCTCTCGATTAAGAGATAGACAAATTCCTTAATCGATGATTTGTGTGAAATGAAATTAAATCTCGATTGATGAATAAATTAACCCTCAAAGATTAAAATAAATAACTCATTCAAAGTTACCACCATTGATTGTGCCATATGGTATAACCTAGTCATATCCTCTCTCCATCTCCATGTATGAATTTCGAATACCACCTTTCCCATGTTCAAAATCATATTCCTTTGAATTAGTGAGGCATTTGCCCACAACCTTCACCCTATAAAATAATAGCCATGGTCACGTTACAACAAGGCGAGTTTCTCAATATTTGACATCACAAGAGTACCATGGTTGCTTGGGTTAAAGAACCTATTCAAAAAATAAATTTGAATGATTTTATTAAAGTTGGAAGATGTGGATAGAGCTTGGGATTCACTCAATTGAACTCATGACAAGTACTAAAATGAAAAGTTAGTTAGTGAATAGGAATTAAGGATATGGAGGCTAATATACGTGTCCAACTAAATAGGTAATGAAAATATGGAAATGCACATCATCATTAAATCCACCAAAAATTAGTATTGTTATTTGTGACTAATAAAAATAAAACTGAAAGTAGATGCACAAACATGCCATATAGGAATGGCATTGAGATCATTGAATGGAGTGCAGTCAGAACCAATCAACCGACAGTAAATCGTTATAAAAAGGGGCTTCCTAAAATTGCAAACACCACCATCAAGGCGCAGTTGTTGCATAGTCAACCGGCACAATTAATTCCCTGACAACCCTCTGGATAAATTCACTGTACAATGCCGAAATATATCAATTGAAGAAGTTATAACATATGTCCTATCACAGGAGCATGTTTGGAAATGATCACTATGGGAAACACTATGAGTATCTGGGTAAATCGTTGTCAACAGGAAAGCGTAGAGTAATTTGAGGTCGCTCATTATAGCCCCAAAACAAATGCAGACCACCAATTAATCGATGCCTTTTATCTCTCTGTCTCTTAAATCTTTCTCTCCCTTAAAGTATGGAGGAGTTGCTATCTAAGGAGGATAATGATATGCTCGGTTCAAACGGAACAAAAAAATCATGCTACCTGTAAAATCGTTGTCTTGCATTAAGTAAATACGATATAAGAATTTATCAAGAATTAGTGATACTGCTCTCGGTCTAATAAATACAATAACCCAATAAGAATTTGTCTCATTAAATCACTATTATAAGACCAGTTCCTCTATCCATTAATAACCAAGGTTAACAAGATTATTCTATACAATAACAACAATGCTGTGCCTGGTCGTCCACTGCCAACAACCTTTGGAAATGCAGGTGTAAAATGCTAACAAATATTGCTAGTTAAATCCTAGTGGGAAGGGTAGTAAACTCTCCACTCGTAAATAACCTATTAGTTAAACTCCCATGGTAGATTAGACACAATGGTAATAAAATGCTCATGGTAAAATGCATAAGGCATCAATGAGATACAGAATTTTGCTGTAAAAAATGGTTAAACTCATAGTCGATATCGATAAGAAATCGTTGTCATAGGATGCTAAAATTGTTCATAAAGGTTGGATCGTAGCACTGGTGCGCAGAGTGAAAATTCAAGTGGTAAGGACATCATGTCGAGGTCGCAGGTAGGGGCACCATGGTAAAATTCTAGGGCGAATCAATAAATTCAACACTATCACAGTATCAGTCATATTCATTGTGTAATAAAATAGCAGTCTCTACCCAAAATTTGTAGTCAATAATAGAACACAGTAAAAAGTAATGGCAGTCAAATACAAGGGTAATTTCGCAGGTTAACATTCTTACATTTATTACCTAATGACAATCACAGAGGTAATATTTTTACATCCTTTACATATCTAAAATCGCAGGGGTAAGTACTTCACATTTGTTGCATAATTACAATCGTTGAAGTAATATTTTACATCCATTACATAATTACCATAGCAGAGATATTATTTATACAACTGTTACATATTTACAATTGCAGAGGTAACAATTTTACATCCTTTACATAATGACGATCGCATAAGTAATAACAACAAGTAAATCCAACAAGAAACAAAACGCAGATTGAAGTCAAATACTTTTACTTCTCGGGATACCAATATAAAATGCTGACAACAGTAAGAGTACGTCGGGGCCATAAGGATAACTCATCGAAAGGAATCATAGGGATTCTATCAGTCAAGGTGCAAAAAATAAACAACAAGGAAGTAAGAGAATCCATACACAGAGGTTATACTGGAAGGTGCAAGTCAAACAATCAGGTAAGGACAACAACAGATGTAGACGACTGAAATGATTTTACATCGCTTCATCATCCTCGCACAGAAAAGAAGGGCGTTGATATCCATAGGTCTTTTAATGCTAAGGTGACGACCGTAGATCAAGCTCCTAGCCGACTGCTCAGGCGAGGATTGATGAGTTGGGGACGAAGGGAAAAATAAACAATAGGGTCACAAATCAACACCACAGTGCAGTCACGACATGCGGGAAAATGAAGGCCATGGGAGTCAATAACCATCGAGTTAGGCTAAGGAAAGTTTCAGTCACCAGTTTAAAAAAACATCATCTTACTTTTCCATTAAATAAGCAGATCCAAGTATAAGTCCTAATCCTTTCTACCATACAAAAATGAAGAGAGCGTATCATTGCCTGGTCGCCCACTTCGAATGACCTCCCGCGCGCTCCATTCAACTAATGCTCGTTGACCGTCGAGGCTTCACCGGTAACTCCCAACCAATGCTAGGGGTACTCTTCTTCCCCCTTAGCCCCCCAAGCCACAAAGGGGCCACGCACTATCCAGAGATTTTGACTAGCTCCCAGCTCGCCTCGCAAGGCTGAGCTACCACTCCTCTCCGAGCTGGGTACCCCAACTCCCACAAGTAAATTAGTCAAGTAGATATTTTTGCAGCGTAACGTTATGCAAAATAGAAGATCCTCCTTCATCTTTCTCCCTCCTTCATTATATAGAGTTGCGAACTTCCTTTCTTTCCTAAAATTTCATTTAATTAAAATTTTAAAAATAAATTCCTAAAAATTCTTCTCCGTACAAGTGTCCCCCATCCCCTATGTTCCTCCATTATTTGATTTCTTTAATTAATTAATTATCTTATTTCCCTCACCCACCTAGAGTTACTCCTAGAATCACTCCTAGGTGTCCCCAAATTCCCTTACAGGTTTTAAAGGCTTTTCCTATTATTAAGTTGCTAATTCAGTTTAAATTAGAAAGCTCTTAAATGGTAGATTCTTTACTAAGTTGACCTTCCGCATTTTCCCTTCCGTTCCCCCTTTTTCCCTTTTTATGTTTACCTCTTTTCCTAGTTTCCTAATTATTTTAGATTTTCCCTCTTTCTCCTTTTTACTTAGAACTCAAAAAGGCAGGTGTGGAAATTAACCCTTTTTCCCCTTTGTTATTTAATTAGTATATTTTCAATTATCAAGGTAATAAAACAATTAATTCCCTTGTTAAATTTTAATCCAATAGATTTTTTTTTTGAAACAATTAATTTCTTACTCCCTTCATGTTACAAGATTAACAAAGATCACAATTATTATTCATGTGGTTTTTATTTTTATTAATATATGTATATTTTTATAGATAGACACAGTTTTACCACTAGCGTAATTTAGACTTAGACCTTAAATTTTGTACTAGGCGGCATTTAATTAGGGAATTCGTTTTAACAATATTTAACACGTTATTCGTCCAAGGCCATCTAGGTTCATTCCTCTATCATCAACATTGCAACATGCCCTTCAGGATGCACTAAGTGCTCCAAGGGTGTCACTCGCCTCATCTGTTCCCTTGCGCGACGTGCTCTTCAGGACACAACACGTGCTCCAAGGGTGCCACTCACCTCTTGACTGACTTGGTAGACATCAATAACCCCTGGAGTCAACACTCTGCCAGGTGAACTTATGGGAGACTAAGGGGCTCTAAGGAATAAGGCCCCCGCCTTATTGCGCACCCGTTCGAATCATCGTGAGCGACTGTTGCAGTCTAGCCTCATGTGATTGTGGGTCCTCTCAAACTAGGTAATCCTTAACCTACAGTTCGAGCCACGACGAGAGTGCTAGTAGGCTCTGGCAGGGCTGCTGACCACACCTCTGCCTCAACATCTCTGGTAGTCATGTGTGACCCCTTTACTCCATGTGTGAGTCTGGTTGGCAAGTTATCATCAGCCTGCATCATCAACAAATCATGTCAGAACATATCCATATCATATCATCAAATCAGATGCACTAATATCACAGTAAAACAATCAAACCCCAATGGTACACTCCCTGACTCGATCCAGAGTCCAAGGGGTTCCATCAATGCCTCGACATCCTCTACGTCCATAATCCTGCACACATAGTAAAACCGAGTCAATAGCACCTGTCTATGTTGAGGAGGAAAAACAACATGTCATCATCCCGCAACACCTCATAATCAAAATCAGAAGTTTTAATAGCATAATAATCTGGATCACTTGCGAGCAAGTGTCCTCAAAGAATAAGTTTGCTTAGTCCTCTAGAGTGGGATGTTACATACACCCCCTCTTGGTCTAAACTTCATCCCGAAGTTTCATAGTAAAAAAAAAAATCCGAAATAAGTGTATCACAGTATCATAAGTCTCTCTATCAGAAAAATGGAAACAGTTGATGCATATCATATGCGTCCTCCTAGGTCGCCGAGTGCAGACTAGTTGTCTCACTGGACCTTGACCTGATCTACTGTTCGACGCCGTAGCTGTCGAATGTGATGATCCAAGATGCAGATCGGTTAGGTCGAGAGCACCCCCATCATCCAACACCTGCCAGGTGCTCAAGTCCAAACATGTGTAGGATCACTAAAAAAAATTCTTAAATAGAGACGTGAAAGACATTGAACAAAACACCTCAAGAATCAGGCAAGGCCAGTCAATATCCCAACAGCCACACCAAGGCCAAGGGCCTCTCCTCTCCACAATATCGTACGTTACCATGAACCTAGGAGATAGTTTAGCCCCTTTTTTGCCACATCGTAACTATGGTCGACACGACGCACATCAACATAACTCTTCTGTCAATCCAACGCTTCTTGGATCCTTAGTTTTATTATTTGCATTTGCTCTTTCATTTCTTGGATCGCTTCTAGTCCCACCAGGACCCTATCCTCCAGTGAATCCCAACTCAAAGGTGTCTGACACGGTCGCCCATAGAGAAACTCAAAAGGTTGCATCTTAATGGTGCTCTGGTAACTGTTGTTGTAAGTGAACTCCACCAGTGGCAAGAATTATTCCGAACCATTTTGTTGGTCCATCACGTACATGCACAACATGTCCTCCAAGGTCTAGTTCATTCGTTCAGTTTGCCCGTAGTCTCTGGGTGATACGTAGTACTAAAGTTAAGTTTGGTTCCCAAGGCCTCTTGGAAACTCATCTAAATCCTCCAGTAAACACCGATCCTTGATAAGATATAATCCTCTTAGGCATGCCATGCAGCCTCACAATCTCACTAATGAAAACTCTAGCCACGTCAGGTGTTGATACGTCGTACGCGTAGGAATAAAGTGAGCACTCTTCATCAGAGTGTCTACTACTATGAAAATCGGGTCATGTCTCCTCACCATCAGTGGTAATCCAACAATAAAATCCATCGAAATAACCTCCCATTTCAATTTTGGAATAGAGTGCGGTTGTAGTAATCCTGCTGGGTGTCTATGTTCAGCCTTTACTTGCTGACATTCTAGACATCTAACCACATAGTTGACTATGTCTGCCTTCATTCCCTTCGAGAAGAATAAGGGTTTAAAGTCTTCCCTCATCTCCGTGACTCCCGGGTGAGCCATGTAAACTTCTCTATGAGCCTCGCTCAGGATCAATATCCTCAACTCGTCGTTCGACAACACATAGATCCAATTTTTTTTCTTTTTAAAACCTCAATAACCTATCACTATCAACGAAAACCCTTCACATTGCGGTACCATCATCGTGTTTTGTCCGATAAAACCCTCGACCTCGTTGTACAAGTCATCGTCATGATGTAAAGTTAGAATCTTTTCACGTAGATTCATCCGAAGAGGAAACACCGAAAATATGCGCGGTCTCCGACTCAATGCGTCAACCACTCGGTTCACTGTTCCTTTTAGGTAAGTAATCTCAAAGTTGTACTCGCCAATCAATTTTGACCAATGTCGTTGTCGCGTGTTTAGGTTGCTTTGCCTAAAGATGTGTTGTAGTCCACAATGGTCAGTCTTTAGTTCAAATTTTCATCCAACAAGGTAGTGTCTCCAAACATTCAGGGCATAAACGATGGCTAACAACTCCAAATCGTGCGTCACGTAGTTCTCCTCTTGCCTTCTCAGTTTCCTTGAAAAGTAAGCGATCACTCATCCGTCTTGCATCAAGAATCCGCCTAAGACTTCCTTGGATGCATTGGTGCATACCAAGAAGTCCACGTCCATGTCAGGGACCTTTAGCTTCGGTTCTATTGTCAACAATTCCTTGAGCCTTCAAAATGCTTCCGCGCATTTCACAGTCCAAACAAACTTCTTGTTATTCTTCTGCAACTCCATGATCGGACTAGCTATCTTTGAAAACCCCTCGACGAACCGTCAATAGTATCCTGCTAAACCCATGAAGCTACGCACTTCTGAGACATTCGTCGACGCAGACCATTCCATAATAACCTTGACCTTGGCTAGATCCATGACGATGCCTTCACCGAAGGTGACATGCCCTGAGTAGTGAATCTTCGATTGATAAAACGAGCATCTGGACAACTTCCCATACAATTTTTTCTCTCGCAGACACTGTAGTACCAAGCGCTTGTACTCGTCATGTTCCTCCGTCATCCAAGAGTAGATCAAATATCGTCAATGAATACTTGGACGAACTTGTCCAAGTACTTGCAGAACACCCCATTGATCAAACTCATAAATACCCATGGGGCGTTTGTCAATCCAAATGGTAAAACAATAAACTCGTAATGTCCAAACCTCATCTTAAGGGCGGTTTTAGGGACATCATCCTCCTTGATCCGTAACTGGTGATACCTTGATCGCAAATCGATCTTTGAGAACACCGTCGCACCCTTCATTTGATCGAATAGATCATCAATCCTCGACAACGAATATTGATTCTTGATCGTTGCCTTGTTCAATTGACGGTAGTCAATGTAGAGCCTCCACGACCCATCCTTCCTTTATATGAAAATAACACGTGCACCCCATGGAAACACGCTTGGACATATTAGTCCAAGGCCCAAAAACTCCTTCAAGTGCAATTTCGACTCTTGTAACTCTGAGGTTGACATCCGATAAGGTGTCCTTAGTATTGGTTCAGTCCCCGGTTTTGGGTCTATGGTAAACTCCAATTCCCTTTATGGTGGCATCCCAGGTAAATCCTCTGGGAATACGTTTGCAAACTCTCTCACCATTGGAAGGTGTTCTAAACCTTTCGCTACTCCCTTCTCGTTAAATGCAAGGATCGCATAAAGCTTGCACCCCTTGCACATGCTCTTCCGAAGTTGCAAGGAAGATATGAACCTCAGGGAAACTCCTTGGTTCCGACCTACATTCACCCGTCTTTGTCCCTCGTCATCGACTAAGCTCAACTATTTCATCTTATAGTTGAGTATCGCCTCATGTGATTCTAACCAGTCCATACCAATCACGACATCATAAGATCCTAAGATCATGACGTACAGGTTGGTCCTGGTGATAAACTCTCCCAGGTTAAGGATACATCCCGTAAATTTTCCTCCAACCTTTGTTTGGCTCTCGAAGCTATCTACACGAAGCTAAACTCATCCTGTTCGACTGCCTTTACCTTAATCCTTTTTAGCACCGAACATAAATGAAACTCTCGATAGCACTGGGATCTAACAAAATACTAAGGGTCTAGTTAGCGATGGTACCTGTCGTCTCAAGCATAGTCAACTAATGCTCTACCTAATGGTTATTCACCACTGCATGAATCCGATGAGCCTTGCCCATATCTCCCATGGTTGTGGGTCCAACTGATCCAGAAGCTCTAGTCCTCTACAGAGGGAAGTCGCGTTGGTAGAGTGGCTGCCCACACATCAAACACCCCTTCTTCGGGCCAGTACTCTTGGTACCCGAAGTAGAAGATGAATTCTAACAATAACGCCAAAATCAAACTTCTTGACCTTAAGTTTCTGGGTAACTTGGTGCAGAGCATATCAAAGCAGCTCCAAAATGAGCCTCTTACTCGGGCACCATGCGGCTACCTTGTCGCAAGCCGTCAAACTCGTTGAGATGACGCTCAATGAATTCCTTAGAAATATACCTCTCTTGGAACTGTTCCTTGAACCGTTCCCATGACACATCATCTATGGTCATGTTCAAAAGTGGTAGGGTCATCTTCCGCCATAGAAGAGCGTTCCCCATCAGTTGAAAGACAACCATGCAGACCTTCAAGCTGGAAGTCATAATCATGAAGCACTACGCCTTGTTCCCCAACCGAGCCTTGACAACACAGCCGTCCGCGACAGTCATGGACTCAAGAACTCAACTCTCTCGAGTTCTCGAGGGATGCTAGCGGTATTATCTAGGGTGCGGTGTGGACCCTCAGGGGTACAGGTGCCCTGGCCTCATCTCAGTACTGATCATGAATCAAGGCCTTTGAAATTACCTGGAAGGGCCTTGTCAGACCACCACCATCAATTACTACAAATGAATCCAACCCAAGGACTTGTTCCTCCCTTTGGGGTCAGACTCTAAGGGCATGAAAATTATGGAGGCATCGCACTTCCATCCACGATACCTCGCCGTGAATCTCTACGGTTTCATCTAACAGTGATTATCGCAAGGACAAGTTAAAGTTTTAAAAAGCATTAGGTTAGGAATCAAAGGTTTACTACAGTGGGAAGCATGGTGATCCACAGTCGCTGGGTTGAACCCTCTCTGATACCACATGTAACATCCCCATCGGGTATGACTCCTACGATGTGCAATCGGTAAAAGCACCCATAATTTTTATTTTTTATTTTTTTTTAAATTGTTATCACACTTTTTAGTTAACTTACACTTGATACAAATGGGGTTGGCGCAGGGTTATAGTATTCTATAGAATCTTACACATAAGGTCAACCTCATATTTAGATTGAGATAACCTCATATTCCATTTTCTTATTGCCAAACTTGAATTTCAAAAATAAAGTAACTCACCTAAGTCCACGATCTCAAAAACTTGTTGGTGAGTGTATGCTTCACTCTATAACTCTATTTTATAGAGTTATAGTCACAACACAATCATCCTCATAAAAAACTATACAAACAATTTCATTATTACCATGTTGTATATGAAACTTATGATTTGAATAACTATAAGGGTGAATCTATGAAGGTGTCACACTTTTTGGTAAGATGGGAGGGAAAAACTAGTGTGTGGAGACACTCATTTGAGGTCTTTTTAGCTCTCGATTAAGAGATAGACAAATTCCTTAATCGATGATTTTTGTGAAATGAAATTAAATCTCGATTGATGAATAAATTAACCCTCAAAGATTAAAATAAATAACTCATTCAAGTTACCACCATTGATTGTGCCGTATGGTATAACCTACTCATATCCTCTCTCCATCTCCATGTATGAATTTTGAATACCACCTTTCCCATGTTCACAATCATATTCCTTTGAATTAGTGAGGCTTTTTCCCACAACCTTCACCCTATAAAATAATAGCCATGGTCATGATACTACAAGGCGGGTTTCTCAATATTTGACATCACAAGAGTACCATGGTTGCTTGGGTTAAAGAACCTATTCAAAAAATAAATTTCAATGATTTTATTAAAGTTGGAAGATGTGGATAGAGCTTGGGATTCACTCAATTGAACTCATGACAAGTACTAAAATGAAAAGGTAGTGAGTGCATAGGAATTAAGGATATGGAGGCTAATATACGTGTCTAGCTGGATAGGTAATGAAAATATGGAAATGCACATCATCATTAAATCCACCAAAAATTAGTATTGTTATTTGCGACTAATAAAAATAAAACTGAAAGTAGATGCACAAACATGCCAAATAGGAATGGCATTGCGGTCATTGAATGGAGCGCAGTCAGAACCAATCACCCGAAAATAAATCGTTATAAAAAGGGGCTTCCTAAAATTGCAAACACCACCATCAAGGCACAGTTGTTGCACAGTCAACCGGCACAATTGATTCGCTGACAACCCTCTGGATAAATTCATTGTACAATGCCGAAATATATCAATTGAAGTTGCTATAACATGTGGCCTATCACAGGAGTATGTATGGCAATGATCACTATGCGAAACGCTATGAGTATCTGGGTAAATTGTTGTCGATGGGAAAACACAGAGTAATTTGAGGTTGCTCATTATAGCCCCCCAAAAAATGCAGACCACCAATTAATCGCTTCCTTTTAGCTCTTTGTCTCTTAAATCTTTCTCTCCCTTAAAGTATGGAGGAGTCATTGTCTAAGGAGGATAATGATACGCTCGGTTCAAACGGAATAAAAAAATCATGCTACCTATAAAATCGTTGTCTTGCATTAAGTAAATACGATATAAGAATTTATCAGGAATTAGTGATACCTCTCTTGGTCTAATAAATGCAATAACCCAATAAGAATTTGTCTCATTAAATCTCTATTATAATACTAGTTCCTCTGTCCATTAATAACAAAGGTTAACAAGATTCTTTTGCACAACAACAACAATGTTGTGCCTGGCCATCCCCTTCCAACAACCTTTGGAAACGCAGGTGTAAAATGCTAACAAATATTGCTAGTTAAATCCTAGTGGGAAGGACAATAAACTCTCCACTCGTAAATCACCTATTAGTTAAATGCCCATGGTAGATTAGACATAATGGTAATAAAACGCGCATGGTAAAACTCATAAAGCATCAATGAGATACGGAAATTTGCTGTAAAAAACGGTTAAACTCACAGTCGATATCGATAAGAAATCGTTGTCATAGGATGCTAAAATTGTTCATAAAGGATGGATTCTAGCACTGGTGTGCAGAGTGAAAATTCAAGTGGTAAGGACATATTGCGAAGGTCGCAGGTAGGGGCACCATGGTAAAATTCCAAGGTGAATCAATAAATTCAACACTGTCACAATATCAGTCATATTCACTGTGTAATAAAATAGCAGTCTCTACCCAAAATTTGTAGTCAATAATAAAACACAGTCAAAAGTAATGGCAGCGGAATACAAGGGTAATTTTACAGGTTAACATTCTTACATTTATTACCTAATGACAATCACAAAGGTAATATTTTTACATCCTTTACATATCTAAAATCGCAGGGGTAAGTATTTTATATTTGTTTCATAATTACAATCGCTGAAGTAATATTTTACATCCATTACATAATTACCATAGCAGAGATAATATTTATACAACTGTTACATATTTACAATTGTAGAGGTAAGAATTTTACATCCTTTACATAATGACAATGGTAGAAGTAATAACAACAAGTAAATCCAACAAGAAACGAAACGCAAATTGAAGTCAAATACTTTTACTTCTTGGGATATCAATATAAAATGCTGACAACAGTAAGATTACACTGGGGCCATAAGGATAACTTATCGAAAGGAATCACAGGGATTCTATCAGTCAAGGTGCAAAAAATAAGCAACAAGGGAGAAAGATAATCCATACGTAGAGGTTGTACTGGAAGGCACAAGTCAAATAATCAGGCAAGCACAACAAAAGAGGTAGACGGATGATAGGTTTATCCATCGCTTCATCATCCTCGCACAGAAAAATAGGGCATTGAGATCCATAGGTCTTTTAACGCTAAGGCGATGACCGTAGATCAAGCTCCTGGCCAACTGCTCAAGCGAGGACTGATGAGTTGGGGACAAAGGGAAAAACAAACAATAGGGTCACAAATCAACACCGCAGTGTGGTCAAGACATGCGGGAAAATAAAGGCCATGGGATTCAACAACCATCGAGCTAGGCTAAGGAAAGTTTCAGTCAGCAATTTAAAAAAACATCATCTTACTTTTTCATTAAATAAGAAGATCCAAGCATAAGTCCTAATGCTTTCTACCATACAAAAATGAAGAGAGCGTACCGTTGCCTGGATGCCCACTCCGAATGACGTCTCCTGTTCTCCGTGCAACTCTCGCTCACCGATTGTTGAGGCTTCACTGGTACCTCCCAGCCAACACTAGGGGTACTCTTCTTCCCCCTTATCCCCCCGAGCTACAAAGGGGCCACCCATTATCTAGAGATATCGACTAGCTCCCAGCTCGCCTCGTAAGGCCGAGATACCACTCCTCTGTAAGTTGGGTATCCCAAATCCCACAAGTAAATCAGTCAAGTAGATATTTCTACAGTGTAACGTTATGCAAAACAGAAGAACCTCCTTCATCCTTCCCCTCCTTCATTATATAGAGTTTTGAACTTCTTTTCTTTCCTAAAATCTCATTTAATTAAAATTTTAAAATAAATTCCTAAAAAATCTTCTCCATACAAGTGTCCCCCATCCCCTACATTCCTCAATTATTTAATTTCTTTAATTAATTAATGATCTTATTTTCCTCACCCACCTAGAGTTACTCCTAGAATCACTCCTAGGTGTCCCCAAATTCCCTTACATGTTTTAAAGGCTTTCCCTATTATTAAATTGCTAATTCAGTTTAAATTAGAAAGCTCTTAAATGTTAGTTTCTTTACTAAGTTGACCTTCCTCTTTTTCCCTTAAGTTCCCCTGTAATGACCCTAATTGAATAAATGATTAAAGATTACAAAGAAAAAACAGTTAAAGAAGATAAGCATGAGTAATTGTGTGATAATCAAACTGAAGAATGCATTTAATGAACTGTGATAGAAATTAAGGGAAAAGAAATAAAATAATGTAAGAACAGGGATGGCGTAGGCTGCCAAGGGTGGCGTATGCAGGGAAAGAAGCCCAGAAATCCCGAGAAGATAAGGAAAA
>SNQJ01S0077330.1:23732-36497 GCA_010110895.2 Picea sitchensis | reverse complement strand
ATTAATATATATATATATATTTATATATATAGATAGATAGACACAGTTTTACCACTAACGTAATTTAGACTTAGACCTTAAATTTTGTACTGGGCAACATTTAATTACGGAATTCATTTTAACAATACTTAACACATTATTTTTCCAAGGCCATCTAGTTTCATTCCTCTATCATCAACAACACGAAGTGCCCTTCAGGACGCACTAGGTGCTCCAAGGGTGCCACTCGCCTCACTTGTTCCCTTGCGTGACGTGCCCTTCAGGATGCCCCACGTGCTCCAAGGGTGCCACTCGCCTCTTGACTGACTTGTTAGACATCAATAACCTATGGAGTCAACACTCTGCCAGGTGAACTTGTGGGATACTAAGGGCCTCTAAGGAATAAGGCCCCCAGCTTAGAATCATCGTGAGCAACTATCACAGTCTGCCCTCATGGCATCGTGGGTCCTATCGAACTAGGTAATTGTTAACCTATAGTTTGAGCCACGACGAGAGTGCTAGTAGGCTGTGGCAGGGTTGCTGACCATACCTCTCCCTCAACATCTCTGGTAGTTTTGCGTGACCCCTTTACTCCACATGTGAGTCTGGTTGGCAAGTTATCGTCAGCCTGCATCATCAACAAATCATGTTAGAACATATCCATATCATATCATCAAATCAGATGCACTAATATCACAGAAAAACAATCAAACCCCAATGGTACACTCCCTGACATTATTCAGATTCCAAGGGGTTCCATCAATGCCTCGACATCCTCTACGTCCATAATCCTGCACACTTAGTAAAATCGAGTCAATAGCACTCGTCTATGTCGAGGTGGAAAAACAACATGTCATCATCCCACAATGCCTCATAATCAAAATCATAAGTTTTAATAGAATAATAATATGGATCACTTGCGAGCAAGTGTCCTCAAAGAATAAGTTCGCTTAGTGCACCAGAATGGGATGTTACAAAAACATTGCACAAACATATAAATTTTCGATTAAAAATAGATGAAAATAATGAATTGTCTTGTTGGAAAGTGATTTTTGGACAACCCTACAAAGATAGACTTGCATAAAATGTTACAAAATTGGCTTGTTGGACAGTGATTTCTGGACAACCCTACAAAGATAGACTTGTAGAAAATGTTAAAGAATTGGCCCGTAATTGTTGGTTGGAAAAATCTCGTGTTTCACCACATACAATGGATGTGTTGCGAAGAAGAATAACATGAAAACAATATTAAAAACATCCAAAACATATATTTCCAATGACACAAATAGAGTTGTTCAATAATTTCAAAGAAGAGCACAAAGAAGTTAAAATTTTCATCAATACAATTGTGCAACAAAAACAATGGTTTGTTAGACCCATCACTGTTTGTGACACTTGTTGTTGTCGTTATCATGTGGAATTTGATTTGTATTACGACACTTTTTTGGATTTTGGTAAAACTTTATGGCCAGGTTCACCTCCTTCTTCCACATTCTATGTGTTTATATCTGAAATTCTATGTGAAAGAGAAGATGGTGATTTATTTTACAAAAACAAATGTGTTGGTGGAAATAAATGTGATCGTTCTTGAAATATAAGTTTGTTGCATTCAAAGTATCATATTGATATGAATGATCAATCATTTTCTAATATAAGAGTCAATTGGAAGAGATATGAATATATCAACAACACAACTCATCATTCTTCAAATGTTATTTCCAAAAGGATTGATTTGAAGGTAAATAAAATATGTGTGATATATTTTTTGAATTTTTTTTAGGAAGAAAGCTATAAATACACGAAGCATTCACATAGAACTCGATGGAAATATCTACAATTCAAACAATCCCGTGAAGTGTTTCCACCAGGGACAATTTTGTCTATAGTTGATTTTGCAGAGAATTACACATTCACTGCACACAAAAAAATACAAAGCGAATATTATCATTCTGATCAAGTCATGATATTTGTCTACGTTCTATGTAGACATTCCCAACGGAGTCTTGATAACATAGAAAGTACCAACGACAATCAACATGTTATTAAAGAATATCATTTTTATATAAGTTATGATCGAGAACACGACACACATTATGTACAACATTGTTTTAATAAATTTTTTGATTCATTGAAATAACGCAAAATCAAATTCGATCGACATTGGATATGGTTACATGGGTGTGCGGGTCAGTTCAAATCTTCACGATCATTCTATTGGTTATGTCATCTTCCTAAAAAATTAAACATTAAACATTATTGGAATTTTTTTAGACTGGTCATGGAGAAGGAGAGCACGATGGTGCAAAGGCATGTATAAAACGAGAACTTCGAAGGTATCAACTGAACCCTCATGCCGATCGATTTGAATCCGCTTAGCAAGTTGTTGAATGGTGCAAAATGGTGCTAATCCATGAATATAATCCGACAAGGGATGTGCGCAGGTGTGTCTATATATAAATGATACACATGTACACATGATATTTTTTTTTGAACGTGTTCAAATTTATTTTCAAACTTCAATCATTTTCTTGAGAGATTTCAAGTTAACAAGTTCTTGTCTTGTGAAAGTTTTTTTGGTATGTTGGAATCCAATATGTAAATAGATAAATCTCATATGACTCCAGTACAATACCTCGGACACGAAAAATACATTCAGTTAAAACAAAATCTTCTCAAAATGTGTTCGCATTTGATAGAAGAAATGAGTCTTGTTTTTGTTTAGTTTGCATAGAGGACACAGAATCCATAGATATTTGCGAAAATGAAAATACATGATATGCTAAAGCTTGGAGACATACTGAACTTAATGTAAAAGGGAAAATGTCACTTGCAAGCTCAGAATAGATGGAATCAAATAAAACTCTAGTGTCAGTTGATGGCGATAGAGTTTTTGATCTTGTTAGAGAAGGTAATTTTTATGTTTAATTTTTTTCAAATAACTTGTAGATGTACTTGTGTGATAATCTAACACGAACTATTTGTTGTATAATATATCCAATTATTTGCAGGAGATGTTTATTCCACAGTTTCCCCTGTAGACAACACTAAAAACATGAATTATTATTTGATGCGATGCACATAACAAAAGATGAGGTTATTAGAAGATTTTGATTATAAATGTATTATATATGAAAGATGATCCATTGTATTGAACATATATTTTTTTCAAGAAACCCATTAAACCAATACTCATGTTCACTTTCAAGACTACCAGTCAGATGTCACAAGTTTTCAATATAGTCATTTGGTATGTGCAGTGCACATAAAGTTAATAGAAGTTCAATAAAAATAAAAATAAAAAGTTAGAAAATGGAAAATGTCCAAAGTCGATCATGAAAGAATAATTGAAGATGTAATACCATTACGATGTTTTTAAACAAGTGGCACATGTACATTACATACTTTTTTATTTTTCATTGAATGTACATTCCAGAATTTGATGACTTGTTTTGACTATTTAGAACCATATTTCCAAATAAGATATTTATAAAAAGGGTATGTATAAAAAACTTCGGATCATTCTTAAAAAAAACAGATAAAATATGGTTCAACTATATTTTATCTATGTTTTTCAACCATTACACCAATAAAAATTATTTTATGAGCATTACACCAATCAAAATTGAGTTGTATACCTCTTGTATTGTGAGCATTTTATTTTAAACTAAAAAATTGTTAAACATTTTCATTGAACACTTACTTTTTTCAATAGTATTTTTTCCCATTTTATTTTAATAATATTGCATTAATTTTAAAAAAAGTTAAACATATTTTGTATTTTCTATTGTAATAATATCATGTTTCAAATTTTAGCTCATTCCGATTTTTATTTTATTTTACAAGTATTATATGAATTAAATTTCAATTGAACATCTCTTTTATTTTAAATATTTTATTTAATTATTGTTCTCAAAATTAAAGAAAAGTTTAAAACATCTCTTTCATTTTGAGATTTTATTTTATTAATGGTATATGAACTTTGAGGTGAATATATCTTCTAACTTTAGCATTTTTTTAATGATTACATGATAAAATTAAACAAGAGTTGATCGTCTTTTCCATTTTAATGTTTTATTTTATTGTCACATCATCTTAAGGATTTTATTTTATCATTATCACACAAACCAAAAAAGAGTTGAACATCTCTTCTATCTCAAGATTTTATTGTATAAACATTACCTATAATTAATTTGGATCTCTTCTATCTTCATAATTTTATTTTTATTACTATTGCACCAATAAAAGAAGAGTTGAACATCTCTTCTATCCTAGATTTTAGAGCATTGACTTCATTAAGTTATAATTTTTCTTTTCATTTTTTAAATTAATATTCTAACAACTAAAAACAATTTAAGAATCTCTTCCACTTATTGTAATAACACTTTACTAATAATATCATATATATATATCAATATCTCTATTCTAATTATTAAGTTGATTTACATTTAAAATTTGAAATTATTTAGAATATTCATTTTAATAATTAAGTTGATTTTCATGTAAACTTATTTAGAAGTGTTAATCATTAGAATTAAATTGTAATTGATAGATATCTTCTCTAACAAAGTTAAGAAAATTAATACAACCTTGACTAAAGTCAAGTCAATTAAATTGCTATTAATAGATCTCTTCTCTAACAATGTTAAGGAAATTAATACAACCTTGCCTAAAGTCAGGTGAAAACCCTTATAAAAATGTGGGTTTATGTGAATAGTACTAAACCATAGCCTGCAAATCATTTTCCTAATGTAATTCTCTTTCATACATGTTATCTGAGTTGTACAAGGGGTATGTGTTGTTCATTGACATGTCTAAAACACAATGCTTGAATGCATATCTCCTCCTTTGAATTCCACATTGGTTACCTTCTTCCAAAATCAAACACAAGTTTTCTAAAATGAAATTGGTAGATCATGAAAATTTCTTCCTTTTAGTGCAGTTCATACCAGCATAGGATTTACATGTTTAAAGTGTTTTCTACTACCATATGTTCTCAAATAAGTTTTGCATGGTTTAACATGTTGTCTATTATCATATATTCTTAAACAGATATGCAATGTTACAATCTTGTATGTTTGGAAGTTCAATTTTTTCTTGTCTATCTATTAAGTTTGCATATTCTTAAATATATAAACAACAACACATTCTTGTATTATTGACTTTGCATATTCTTAAATAGATAAATAACAATTCACATTCTTGTATTATTTCATTTTAATCTTTTCTTTTCATTTATTTAGCAGATCTTATATGCCTATCTTTCCTTTAGTTTTTTTTATTAGTTAAGTGCATCTATGTAACCAATTTATTTAACATCTAATATGTCTATCTTTTCTTTAGTTTTTCCTTTAATTTTTTTATTAGTTAATTGCATCTAGATGTAACCAATTTATTTAACAGATCTCATATGCATATATTTATTTTAGTTTTTTTTATTATAACCAATTTATTTAACAGATCTCATATGCATATATTTATTTTAGTTTTTTTTATTATAACCGATTTATTTAACAGATCTCATATGCATATATCTTTCTTTTAATTTTTTTTATTAGTTAAGTGCATCTATGTAACCAATTTATTTAACAGATCTCATATGCCTATCTTTTATTTAGTTTTTTTATTAGTTAAGTGTAGATTTATGATCTCATGTTCCTATAGTTCCTTCAATTTTTTTTCTTTTTAGTATTAGTTAAGTGCATTTATGTAACCAATTTATTTAACATATCTCATATGCCTATCTTTCATTTAGTTTTTCCTTTAGTTTTTTTCTTAGTTAAGTGCAAAGCTATGATCTCATATGCCTATATTTCCTTTAGTTATTTTTATTAGTTGAGTGCATCTATGTAACCAAATTTTTTAACAGATCTCATATGCCTATCTTTCATTTAGTTTTTTTATTAGTTAAATGCAGATATATGATCACACATGCTTATCTTTTATTTAGTTTTTCCTCTAGTTATTTTTATTAGTTAAGTGTGTCTATGTAACCAATTTATTTAACAGATCTCATATGTTTATCTTTTATTTAGTTTTTTTATTAGTTAAGTGGAGATCTATGATCTCATATTCCTATATGTCCTTTAGTTTTATTTTTATTTTTATTAGTTAAGTGCATTTATGTAACCAATTTATTTAACATATCGCATGTGCCTATCTTTTATTTAGTTTTTCCTTTAGTTTTTTTATTAGTTAAGTGCAGATCTATGATCTCATATGCCTATTTTTCCTTTAGTTTTTCCTTTAGTTATTTTTATTAGTTAAGTGCATCTATGTAACCAATTTATTTAACAGATCTCATATGCATATCTTTCCTTTAGTTTTTTTAATTAGTTAAGTGCATCTATGTAATCAATTTATTTAACAGATCTCATATGCCTATCTTTCATTTAGTTTCTCCTTTAGTTTTTTTTATTAGTTAAGTGAATCTATGATCTCATATGCCTATCTTTCTTTTAGTTTTTCTTTTAGTTTTTTTTATTAGTTAAGTGCATCTATGTAACCAATTTTTTTAGCAGATCTTGTATGCCTATCTTTTCTTTAATTTTTCCTTTAAATATAAAATTAATCTGGTAAAATTATTTTGCCAAAATTATTTGATGATATATCAATAGAATCATATTTTTGACAATCCACAGTGAACATAAAATGAAACATTTAAATTAATACATAACAAAAAAGTATTTAAGAGTTTGATGCTTAATTTAATGCATTGTAAAAAGGAAAGTATACAAAACATTAGTTCATTACTAGTTAACTTTGTCACTTTTTTTCCATCAACTTTGAGAAATCAAATACAAAACAATAAATAGTTATTTTGAATTTCTAAATTATGATATATATATATATATATATATATATATCTGTTATAATCAAAGTCTTTACAGTGTAAAATACATAAGTTCCACATCCATTTTAGGATGATAACAAAAGCCAAGACATTTAACTCCAAAATTCTTGACTCTAAGTTATCTCTCTAAGATAGATCACTTCATACTACAATTCAAACCTGCAAAAAAAACAGAATTCAAAAATAGAAAATTTACAATTCAAACATGTGAAATAATACAGAATTAAAAAATTGTGATTAAAACAAAATTGACATATATACCAAAAGATTTAAGTCTTTTCCTCCAACATACTCTTTTCCACAAAATATATTGTAAACATATTTTCAACCAAATATAATTTAGACATCTGTAATAATAAAAAACAATAATAAAAAAACAAATAACACATATTACCATATATATTATAACTAAATATTAAATAAAACAATAAGAAATAATAACATACCCAACCACAGTTAAACAGATTTAATATAGTTACTCTCCAATTCAGAGTACATGATTTAAACAATTTGTAAATCTTATCTAAAATATTAAAAAAAATTAAAGAGAAATTTTTCTTTGGGTAAAAAAATTGTGAGTTAGAGTTAGATAATAATCTGAAAATAAATATAGATCTATGTATGAAGAAAGTTCACAAATCCCCATATTAAGATATTCTTCTAATGAAATACTTATCTCCTTGTGGATAAAGTCTCAAATCCTTCATGTGAAATTCTCCTTGTGGATAAGGTCTCAAATCCTTCAAGTGAAATTCCCATCTCAGGTGATGTTATTATGTTTTTGGTAAAACAAATTGTGAATTAGAGTTAGATAATAATCTGAAAATAAATATAGAACTATGTATGAAGAAAATTCACAAATCTTCATATTAAGTCATTCTTCCAATGGAATACTTATCATGAAATACTTATCTCCTTGTAGATAAAGTCCAAAATCCTTCAGGTGAAATTCTCCTTGTGGATAAGGTCCTAAATCCTTCAGAAATTATCATCCTCGGTGATTTTATTTCATCATATTTACAAAGCAATAAAATACTAATCTCCGCAGTAGTTAAATACTTCTCTCTTCTTCTGCATTGGTCATATAATCAAATTCCACAATGCCCTTTCAAACTAAAGGAACCATAAATATCTATATTAAGCCATTCTTCCAAAACACTACTTATTATCTAAAAAAATTCACAAATATCCATTTTAAAAACCATTCTTCCGAAAAATACTTATGTCCTCTTTCTGCGGTGGAATAGATGTTCTCATATAATCTTGCATGTACATGAAGAAAACACAAATATGCACATGTATATTAAGTCATTCTTAAAAAACCATTTAAATGAGATGTATTCATATTAGATATAATGAAATGCTCTTTGAAATTATGTGTGAGCTAGCTCACATATACAATATTTGTGAGCTTATTTGTAAATCTAATTGAATGTTGGTTTTTGTGATTAATAACCAATTTAGTTAAGAGTTTGAAAATACCCTATCAAGAAGGAATTCACTTCGTTGTATGTAGAAAACAAAAATTTTCATACTATGTTATTCTTGAACAAGAAAGTTAGGAATGCAATCGAAGAAAATTTAGAAACTTTCTCTTTTCTGATGTGGGATAGAATCTGTTCTCAAATATTCAAATGTTCAAGTTCAAAATTAGGTCTTCATCATGATCTAAATTTAAATAAATTTGAACGTATATCCTTTAAGACAATGATAAACCTATCTAGGGGTTCTATATATTTCAAAATAATTGATCAAAGCGTTGAATATGAATGGCTAAACTAAAAATTTGAGAAAACAAAAATTTGATAAAAGTAAAAAACATACATTTATGAATCATCGTGAATGAACACATCCTTCCCAAATATGGGTTTTTCCTCTTCTTCCTCCTCAATCCAAGTCTCCCTCCCAAGCACACTCTCAGGTACTCTCTTCTCCACATTAGCTTATATAACAAATTTCAAATTTGAAAATTTGAAAAATTAAATTTAAATGATTATAACACATTAAATTTAAATTATTTTAAGACATTAAATGATACATGTGAACTCCCACCCTCTTCAAACTCTCCCAATGAGAATTGAGACAAGTCTTCCCAAGTAGTAGAAGATGTAATAGGATTCTGTGAACAATACAAGTAATAACTAAATCTAGGATTCAATGTGTTCACAATTATAGAAAATTATAAATGTTTTTGATCTCTTATTCAAAAGAGTGGAGATTGAACAACTATTAGAAAACACATACCTAATTCAACTCATCGAAATTTAAACTTTTCGAATCAAGTCCCCTATCTATTAGAGATTCATTTAACATATCTTCAAACTGCAATTAATGACAATAAAAACTCGATTATTTCTATAGATACAATGATATCTAAATCTAGAATTAGAAGTAAACTATCATAAAATGTGTCAAAATTTTCCTAACTAGAACACATACCAATCTGTGGTTCCGGTCATCATTCTGAATGAACTTCTTCCAACCATCCCAACAAAATTTTGCATACTCAAAAACATCTTATGCTAACATTGTATGTAACTCCACATCTGTTTTATAAACAAATGTGGCCCAGGAATTGGCTTTTGTTCGCTGACGGTTCATGCCAACATCAACACCATAAAAAATTACTTCCAAATTTTCCCCGATTGCATTCCTGACCTCTTTGCCAACCTCTGATGTGGCCTGCAACTCTGAAAGAGAAGAAAAATCCCCTCTTGGGAGAGGTACTAAAGTTTGTAGAGGCCTTAACAATGTTGCACTTCGATATGCCCCTTTGCAATCATATGTACGTCATTTACTAGTCCCATAATATTTGGACGATCGACTAGTATAATTAGAGTGCATGTGAAAGAAAAAAATTGCAAAAAAGTGTCTTGCAAAATAGTGTGGAACCTCATCATTCTATGATAATTTCAAGCAGGTTTTGTTGTTGATCTATTCACAGACTCGTTTGAAAAACTCCTCTAACGAGATTGTTGTTGGTCACTCGAAGTCTCAGCAGAAGAAGGAGTTCTTGTTCTTCCTTCTTGGGATAACCTAGAGAATTTGCGAGGAATGTTTGGAGAATCCTGTGTTGACATCTCTCCTCAATATCTATCCACAGTGAAGAGTCTATCAATAAAAATGCAGAGATGTACCCAAGTTCAAGCAACTAAAAACACAGAGAGAAATCAAAGTTTTAATCAATCAAGCCACAAATATACTCGTTCATAAGAAGACGCAAAGAATAAACATTTAACCATGAATCAATCAACTCAAAGATAATTAAGGGATAGAAATAACAACAAATTCTTATCCTTCACTCATCATTCATGCACAGAAAAGTAGAGCATTTGAATCTATAAGTCATTAAACACCGAAGTGACGATCGTCGATTTGGCTCCTGGCCGACTGCTCGGACATGAAATGATGACTAAAGGGATAAGGGATGGAAGATAAAACCACAATGTTTTCATAATATTCATATAGGATATATCAATAAACCATCCAAATAAAAATGACAAGTTATGATAATTACCATGTTTTAAATGACCTTAATTAAGCAGTGTTTAAAAGGGTCAACCATCCTATTTAAATTGTCAAGTTATAACCCATACATTACTTTAAATGACATTATTGAAATTATCCTACTTACAATGACTATTTAAATTGTCAAGTTATAACCCATACATTACTTTAAATGACATTACTAATTAACAACATTTAAGAAAAACCCTATATGAAGATAATATATGTAAAGATGTCACATCTAAACATCAACATTTAAAAGGACAAAATCATCATATCTAAATAAATAAATAAAAAGGGCGATCTAAAGGAATAAAATTTTGATGACAAGTGAAAAGGGCATTATTTGGAGGTGACCATTATCAAATAACCATAGTTAAAATAGCAATCAAAAATAGGGAGGTCGCTATATGGACGAGCATCATGATTAGGAATCGTCAATGAATGTATAATGTATAACCCTCTAAAAGAAGCAATCTCATATTATGATAAGGTTTAAAAAGACAAAGACAACTATCCACCTTGCAGTTTACAACAATTTAAGATATCCTTCAATTAAGATGTCAGCATATGGGGTTACCTCATAACTATAGGTGGCATCATTTGAATAACCCCAGGTGTATAATACTTCTAACCAGAAACTCCAATATATAAATGACATCATGATTTAATGATGATATGTAACAATAACCATATTTAAAATTGATCATAAATAAAAGTAACTAAATCTTAGAAGGGACCAAAATTAGCCATAATTAAAAAGGAATTTATTAAGATTGCCACGTTTATGATGACACTATATATATATATATAACTCTGATCCTAATTAAATGACAATGTTCCAAGAATGGCAGTATTAAAGGTATCAAAAATAAAATACAAATAAAAAGATCAAACAATATATAAAATGCCAGAATTGAAAACGGCCACATTAAAGAGGGCGATGATGGATTGACTAAATATCCATAATAACAACAGTTAAGATAGCAAGTCAGAAATCGATGTAGAGAAAAGTCACAAATTCACAATTGGGTGGACAAAGGCTTACGCTCCCAGTTTAGCAATTATTAGGAACTCGCGCAAATTGCATGGGAACGAACGTAGGTCTGAAACGGGCGTTACATCCATTTAAATTCGGATTAAAAAGGGGCGTAAATACGTTATCAAGGAGTAACAGCAGGTGGAAATTGTCAGGAACGAATTAAATGGGGCAGATGCCGAGGCAGGTATCCGAACAACGTGCGGCCATCAATTGCAGTTAAACATGCAGCCAGAAAACACGCCCTGTGTTTAGATCCGCACACCAGAAACAAAAGCAGTAAAAACGGTTCAAATCGCAATTAAAATGAAGATGCAAAAGCCTCATAAAACTCAGGTCATTGACTCATTAACACAGGTACAAAAACGACGCCCAATAAACGCGCGGATGCCCCCTCTGGAACACGACCCACCCGCAGTCAAGCACCCGGGAATTCGATGCATACGGTATCATCTGCCCAGGCTAAGAGAGGAGCGGAATGCCCCACACGACTGCCAGACTTTACAACAAAAATGACAGTATGATCACAAGCTAATGCCAGCCAAGGAAGGAAGCGAACAGACAGTAAGATTTACCACGAATGGCCGCCGGGGTAAAAACGAAATATCAGTAAAGTTTATGGAACGCAAGCCCACAACGAACACCCCCAAAACACCCACAGAAAACCGATAAAACGCAAATTAAAAACACAGATTTTGCCATATCTGGGGAGTATCGTAGACCTCCAGCGACTAGATCGAAGGTGGAGAGATTGGAACGCATAAAAAAAATTTCAGGAACTGGTTAAAATCGCCCATCATCAAAGGGGCCTTACGTTAAAAAAAATTCATGTAACTGGTTAAAGCGATAGTACATTTTTTTAAATGTAAAAACAATTGAAATTTGAAGCGAAAACAATAATACTGAAATTCTAGATATTCCTGAAAACTCTCCTCGCATGTCATATCAAGGAACCGTCCACAGAAGGAGAATATTCCGGTTTATCATGATGTGAAAATTTTAACGGTACAATGAATTTGGCAGCGGGATAATGAAGTGTTCAACCCCACAAATAAAACAGTATAAGGGTCTCAATACAAGCAGGCCGTTTCCATTTGAGCATTTAAAAGTTTACATATCTGGATAAACTTCGCAACATTTTTATAGCTACCAATCGACTAAGAGAAGACTCCGGAAGGCCGGACACAAATTTACATGCAGCGAACAGATTCAAGACGGAGTTACCCTATCAGTTGAAACTACAACACTTGGTCTATATTAACGTTCGATAAAAAAAAATGGAGGCCATTAAGTCCAGATTTTACATCACATCCTATTCGACATACAGTTTGTCAATCAATGAAGTCATTACAGTTGAGAATTTATAAACATATTAACAAGCGTACCTTAT
>SNQJ01S0077329.1:33958-45060 GCA_010110895.2 Picea sitchensis | reverse complement strand
AATGCCAAAAGTCCTAGACATCCAAAAACCTAACCCTAGGAGATGAAGCGCCAAAAGTCATGTGGGCCCCGTTTGGGTAAGTGAGTACATCAACTTCCCGGGGTCGTACCTTTTGCATACGATCTCCGTTTTGGGCGTGTGATAGCTCGTTGGAAAGGTATCGTCGAGGAGATTCATTTTGGGGGCTCAATTATGCCTTTATATATCATTGAGAACCTATATCTTGAAAAACCTTCATTTGGACCCTCAAAATGGCCCCGGAAGTTAAAACATGCTAAAACTAGTAAATTGCTAAAATTGCCAGAAAACTGTTTAGAGCCATTTGGAAAAGGTGGGTGGCCACCGATATCCAACTAGATCATGACCGATTGAAAGAACAAAAAGAATGAGGAATTCTCCATGGAGATCGTAGGAACGCTAGGAGCGTATGCATCGACGAATCAATTCTCGGTCGAGATGTTAAAAAATCAGCTCAAAAGAAAGAATCGCCTGATCAAGACTCTCGAAGCCAGAGTAGCTTCGGCCATAGAAAGCGCTAAAGTTCAGGTGAGTGGGGAAATAGAATTGGCCCGACTAGCTGATAAAAAGGAAATAGAAGTGCTCAAAGCCAAGCTGGAGCAGTCACACCTAGTGATCCGCGATGGTCGGATACAAGCGGGTCAACATAGGACTATGATCACAGAGCTGCAGGCTCAGTTAGAGGTCGCTGAAAGCAGGGTGATCAATGTCGAGGGGTTTAAATCCTCAGCGATCGATATTTGGAGCAGGATCTCTTTTGTACAACAGATTCTGCTAGACAAAGTGGGAGCGATTCGAGAGGATTGCTTGTTGTTGCATCGGATTTCGGAGAACCTGACTGTCAGAGAAAGGAATGCAGAAACAACTCGGGTCGCTTTTCAGGAGGTGGTGATAGCTACGAACAACAGAGCTTCAGTAGGTTCGCCCAGACTCACCATCTCAGAACAAACTAGAGGTAACATTTTGTTGAAGGATTGGGAGCATAACATTACCCTAGGCAAGGAATAGGCCCAAAAAGTAACCAATTCATTAGAAGAAGCCTTCAATTTTATAGATGGCGAGTTGTTGGGTATGGAGAGTGGAGGTGATGTAGAAACCTTAATGCAAATGAATGTTGAACAGATCTTGCTCGATCTGAAAGAGAAGAATGAGAGAGATTCAACAGATATTTCTCAAATGGACACGGTGGACATGGCTCAAGTCGATAAGCACTTGATTCAACCCAGCGCACAATTAAGTGCTCTCGACATCGTCGATGCACAAATGGGAGACAAGCTAAAATAGTTAGGCCGAGAATGTTACTTCGCCGAGGCCAGCTGTCAAGCAGAACCTTCGTAGCTCGTGTCTCAGTTTCTGAAAAAATGTAGCGCATGCACCGAATCCACGAGAAGACGAGCACCTGGCACCAATTGAAAATAGAGTAGGAGAAAGGGAGTTGGAGTGATTGCGCTCCTCTCGGTTGTAACCGAATTTGTGAAACCATTGAGATTCTAATTGATATGTAAAGTTGTATAAATATATCACAGAGAGAGAAAGAAGGGGCTGGACCTTTTTGGTATCGATTGTAATAGAGTTTTCTGCATTCGAGAAGGTAATAAAAGCAAATCTGGAGATTCTCGATTCCGTCAAGACTGTGTTACAAGTTTGTTTCTTTGTATTTCATGTTTCATTTCATTCCATTATTCATAATTGACGTGCTTTGTTATACTTTAGTACGACCACTACTATAACAAAAAGATTCTGGTTTTCTGTATTTGTTTATTACCTTTCCTCTGCATCATCTATCAGCGGGTGTAAGACCAATCTGCACGTTCATAATTCTACGTATATTCTTTGCTATGTCATTTATTTTCTTAATAATTTCCTCTTCTGTTTATATGTGAGTTTTCTCTTTGACAGGAACCTTGCGTTATATGCAGCTAAATGTTTTTCTCTCACCTATCACCTTTATATAAAATATAATATAGTTACGGGAAAGAGCCTTCAATTTCCATTGCTATTTTATTCCAAAAACGTAAAACTCTCTTTATTTCGACCAAATCAAGACAACATTTAATCTCTCTTTAAAACCCTTTCCTAATCTTACTGTTCCTCCATGACTGTCCCTGTAGCGACATAGCCTAATATCGAACCCAGACTTTCGAACCAAACGCATATTGCCTTAAACTTTTTTGACTTAATCCTTAAAACTGCTAATAACCGGGACGAACTTGAACGTTCATGGGCGGCCATTGAGCAAGATATAAATACTCAGGAACAGTTGGAAGCTAGACAACGTCAACGAAGAAATATTCCCTAGTTTCCTTTACCGAAGGTTGACGTTACCTTTTTACCCATCTTTTACCTACTTTTGGATGCCTTGACACTGTAATTTTAAGCCTTAAGTATAGACTCAGGAACAACATCTTACTGGCGTCGTTGCCGGGGAATGAAGTTACGAAATCTTTTCCCTGGGAGAACGACATTTATTTCATTGAAAGTGCTACTCTTTGATAGTGAACATAGAGTACACACAATTTTAAGGCTTTTTAAATCTTTCACTTGGCGACTCCACGAAAAATAAAGTGGCATTCGGTATAAGGAATACCAGACAAAACTCGGATGGTAAGCTGATTTCGCCAGTTACTGATCCCGAAAAAGTTTTAAAAAATAAAAATCCACTTTTAAAGACTAAGTGCCATTCAGAACCTTCTACTTCACACAATCCTCTGTTTGATACCAAAGATGTGACGTCAAACTGCTCTGAAGTTAGGAGTGAGATTATTTCGACTTTCCCGTCCATACACAAGGAAAAAGGTTCCTTTTAGAAAGTTTGTTAACAGTTGACATACCATCTTTTCTTCGACAGAATTTCCCGGTCTCGCCTGATTCCAAGAAGGGTGTTACACCCTCTTTTTATACACCCAAATCGACGGCAGCTGCCGGAGGAGGTAGTGGAGGTGCCCCTAGAGGAGGAGGTGTAGGTCAAGGGCATGTCCCTCCTCCCAGAGTATTCGCAAAAGTAGCAGTGAGATACGCTCCCCTAGTTTTTCCCGTCCCCCTTCATGATCCGCCTGAAAATTACATCAAAAATCTTCCTAAGTTCACTGGGGAGGGAGATCTAACTGCAGCTGAGCATATAAATTTCTTTGACCAATTCACAGACATCTGTGGTATCGAGCACAAAGATGTCTATTCAAGACTCCTTGTCCAGAACTTTGAAGGACCGGTCCAAACTTGGTTTCGGAGCCTACCCGCGGCTTCTATCCTGTCATATGATGCTTTGGAAGATGCTTTCCCAAGACAATGGGGAGAACGGAAATATCACTTATATTATCTTACTGAATTTGGGTCCCTAAAGAAAAAGAACTCAGAAACAGTTATGGAATTTATTCTGAGATTCAACAAACTGTATAATAAGATTCCAGCCGCAGTTAAACCCTCCGAACCCTCAGCCAAAGTAACCTTCACGGGAGCTTTCGAGCCGGATTTCACACTACTTTTGCGAGAAAGAAGAGGAGCCACCCTAAATAGAATGCAAGATGACGCTGTCGAAATTGAATCTAATATGATGGCTTCGGGAAAATTAAAATCCAAAGTAGAAACAGTCAACCGCGAGAATAGACGCTATAGGGAACCAGCGGGTCCTTCGGGGTCAAATAGATACACTGATGTGGCCCGAGTAATTAAAGAACTGTCCAACAAAATTTCTAGGATGTAGTTGGACCAGTTTAAGGCTGATTCTTCAAATAAAAAAGACTTCAGGAGAAATCCAAATCCCCAAAATCAACAAAGACAAATAAAAAACTAGGATCAAAAAATACAAGCTCCATTAAAGAACGAAAACTTTATAGGAGAAAACGACCTGCAAGATTTCAGAGATTCGGAAGATGAGGTCACGAATTTCGGTGATGACTGCTCGCAGCCTTATATGACTCGTGAAGACTATGAAAAATCTTTGAACACCCCACAACTGTCTAATGAGGATGAAGAAGGTGATCACACTGATCCCTGTGTATCTCAACCAGAAGCAGAGATGATAATGGCTGAGTTTCAACCAAAGTACAACCTAAGATCTAAAAGTAAGCCTACCCCAACAAATCAACCTAAGAATATCCTTCAAAAGGGTCAAGCTTATGAACCTCCTTCGGAAGAGACCTTGTTACCCAGCAAAAAAACCAAGGTAGAAAACACTCAAGAGTCCGAGGTGAAAAAAGTTGAAACTCAAGCACAAGAAACCGAACCAGTAGATAAAGTTACGTCTTCAACTAGGATCACGAGTGATAAGGCGATCCAAACAAGTAAGTCGGAAAGAAAAATTTTAGAAATCTCTACCAAAGAAATGAACAAAGTAAACACATCTTTCAGTTTGGAAAATGAGTTAAACAAAATTAAGATACCGATTCCCCTGGTAGAATTAGAAAAAAATCCCGCTTATCGGAAGCAAATTGCCAAAGTGATGGGCGTGTGTGAGCCAAAAAGTCAATCTGACGTTATAAAACTGGAAGATGATAGACCTAATATCACCTTTGGTCCCCATTTTGAAGGGTCCAAAGACAACATCGCTCCTTTTTATATCACTCTGAATGTATATGATCATTTGCTGCACAATTGTATGTTGGACTCAGGGGCTTCTCATAATGTTATGCCCAAGATTATAATGGACAAGTTGGGTCTCCAGATTACAAGACCTTATGGAAATATGTCCTCCTTCGATTCGAGAAAGGTTAAATGTTTGGGGATGATAAAAGATCTAGTAGTTACCCTGGCCCAGGTCCCGGTCAAGAGTATCCTGATGGATGTGGTTATCGCAGATATTCCCCCCAAATATGGCATGCTGCTATCTAGATCATGGGGAGCCAAGTTGGGGGGTTCTCTACAGTTGGACATGACATATTCCACAATCCCTGTGTTCGGGGGTCAGTTCACTCGGTTGTACAGAGAAGCAAGATTAGCGTATACAGTCAGTGACCCTCAAAACCCAAATAACTTTCCCATTTACGTTGCAGACCAAGATCTGGGGAATTGCATTTTGTCCTTTGATGATGTTTTGGATGGGTGTCTAGAGGAACTCGATATGAAGCAAGAAGAGACAAGTCCCTTTACAGAAGATCTGTGTAACACCGGAGTTTGGAAAATGTATTTTGATGGTGCCTTATGTTTTGAAAGGGCAGGTGCGAGAGTGCTTTTAGTGGCTCACGAAGCTGCATTCATTGTTCCTTTCTCTTACCGACTACAGTGGGACATAGATTACACTAACAATGTATGTGAATATGAAGCATTGATTTTAGGATTAGAGGCTCCGAAAAGGATAAATATAAATAACCTGGAAGTTTATGGTGACGCAGAGCTAATTGTTAAACAAATAAACCGACAGTACCTAGCAAAGCATCCCAGACTAAGAACATATAGAAATTGTGCTTGGGATTTGATGGAAAACTTTTTCTCATCTGTAAAGGTCCATTTTATCCCTCGCACCGAGAATCTATATGCTGACGTATTGGCCAAGGCAGCTTCAACCTTTTCTCCTCCCACGACCGTCAAACTGAAATATCACATTGAAATCAGATACAAACCCTCTATACCAGACAATATCCGACACTGGCAGGTTTTCGAAGATGATGAAAAAATCGAGAAATTTCTTGTAGCAGTAGGTGAGTTCTCCGAAACTCATCCAGACCAAGAGAATCAAAATGACCCAATGTGGGTTATGCAAGAAGGGGAAGATCCTGAAACCTTTCGAGAAAAAATAGCAGATCATCGTATGTTGGTCCTTAAAAACAATGAAATTCCGAAAGGCTTAATTCCTTTAGAAAGGATTTTTGATCAGAACGACATACCTATGAAATCCACTTTGCAGCCCCAACCAGAAGAAGTGGAAGACTGTGATGTAGGAACTGAGAAAGAGTCCAGGATAGTAAAGATATCTAAGTTCCTCCCTCCCAAAGTAAAAGTCCAGTACATAGACCTACTCAGACAATACAAAGATGTTTTCGCCTGGTCCTATGATGAGCTTAGAACGTATGATACTTCCATAATTGAGCACAAGATACCTTTGAAGCCCGGGGTCAAGCCGTTTAGGAAAAAGCTTAGACAAATTAACCCCATTTTGTTGCTTGTGATTGAAAAGGAAGTTAAAAAGCTTTTAGATGCTAAAAGAATCGTACCTCTGAGGTACTCGGACTGGGTGGCAAATTTGGTACCGGTCAGAAAAAAGAACAGAGAAATCAGACTGTGTGTGGATTTACGAAACTTGAATAAGTCTTCTCTAAAGGATAATTGTCTGCTCCCCAAAATGGATCACGTCCTGGAAAAGGTAGTCGGAGCAAATCAAATGTCTATTGTAGATGGGTTCTCTGGATATAACCAAATCACCATGAACGAGCAAGACAGAGAAAAAACTGCTTTCACCACAGCATGGGGTACATTCATGTATGACAAAATGCCGTTTGGTTTGATGAATGCAGGAGCTACATTCCAGCGTGCTATGGACATTGCTTTCGTAGGAGAAAGAGACAAGTTCGTAGTCATCTACCTTGACGATTTGACGGTTTTCTCTAAAACTGATGAAGAACATTTGATCCATCTAAGATAAACTTTCAAAAAATGTCGCAGGTATGGTCTGTCTTTGAACCCAAATAAATCACATTTCTCTATGCGGGAAGGTAAGCTTCTGGGACATATTGTATCTAAATATGGGATCAGGATTGATCCTAAGAGAATTGAAGCAATAGAAACTCTAAATATTCCCAGAAACGTAAAATAAATTCAATCTTTCCTAGGTACAATAAATTTTTTACGAAGGTTTATGCCTAATTTTGCTGAGATTGCAAATTGATCACAGGAATGCTGAAGAAAGATAGCAGAGTAAATTGGACGACTGAGGCTAAAGCATCGTTCGCACATATTAAAAAGGTCATCAGCGAGGAACCTGTGTTAGCAAGCCCAGATTACTTGAAATATTTCCTCATCTTCTCGTTTGCATCTGAACATACTATCGCCGCGGTGCTCCTGCAAAAGGATGACGAAGGTTTCGAACGGCCGATCGCGTTTTTTAGCAAGCGCCTTAGAGACGCCGAATTAAAGTATGACATAATAGAAAAATAGGCGTACGCAATGGTGAAAGCGCTAAAAGAATTCAGAACCTATGTATTGCATTAAAAAATTATCGCGTACGTGCCAACCAGTGCTGTGAAAGATATATTGGTACAACCAAATAGTGACGGAAAACGAGGGCGCTGGCTCGCTAAAATACAATAATTCGATCTGGAGGTCAAGCCAACTAAATTGATAAAGGGGCAGGGTCTGGCCAAACTCTTGGCCGAGTTGAATCTTAGATCTCTTGATATTAATTGCCTCCAAGGGGAAGACAGAGACACACACCTGCACGAGCTGGATGACCAGACAGATCCAAGCAAGGTCGAAGAAAATTTCATGGCGTCAGGATGGTATAAAGACATAGTGTTCTATTTGTTAAACCTGAAATGTCCAAATGGACTATCACCAACCAAATGCAGAACTTTAAAACTCCATGCTGTAAAATATTGCATCGTCAAAAATCAGCTATACTGGAAGGATCCACTCGGGTTCCTACTAGTCTGTTTGGTTGAGTTGGAAACTCCACGGGTTATAGAGGAATTTCACGAAGGAGTCTGCGGAGGACACCACGTATGGAGAGACACAACCTACAAGATCTTGAGGGCCGGGTACTATTGGCCGAATTTATTTTCGGACGTCAATGCTAAAGTGCGTACCTGCAACCCGTGTCAAATATTCGCTGGTAAATAGAAGCTCTCGACACTGCCACTCATTCCAGTCAAAACTAAAGATCCATTTCAACAATGGGGTCTAGACTTTATAAGGGAAATCAATCCCCATTCTAGTGCTCAGCATAAGTAGATCTTAACGACCACAGATTATTTTACAAAGTGGGTGGAAGCCATTCCAACCAAAAGGGAAATGGACTCGGTGGTGATCAAATTCCTGGAAGATAATATCCTGTCAAGATTCGGGTGTCCCCAAAATATTGTTACCGACAACGCCCAAGCCTTCAAGTCCATGGATATGATCAGCTTCTGTCAGAAGTACAATATCGTTCTCAGCCATTCCACTGCTTATTACCCCCAGGGAAACGGGCTAGCCGAATCCTCAAACAAGAGCCTGGTAAACATAATCAAGAAAGTACTGGATGAAAATAAAAGGTCCTGGCATGTGCACTTGAAGTACGCATTGTGGGCAAACCACATCAGCACTAAAAGGTCTATCAACATTTCACCGTTTCAAATGGTCTATGGGACAGAGGCGGTTCTACCTATAAACTTAGCGTTGCCAGTAATGAAGTTATGGCAGGATCAGAACGAAGAACCCAATCATGTCACCAGGAGAATTAACCAGCTGATCGAGGTTCAACATCATAGAGTGGAGGTTGATGAGAAAATGCAGAAGTACCAGGATGAGATGAAATCTTTGTTCGATCTCAAGGCAAAAGTTAGGGAATTTCTTCAAGGTGACTTAGTATTAAGATGGGATGCGAGAAGAGAAGAAGCCGCCAAGCATGGCAAGTTTGACCACCTTTGGTATGGACCATTTAGGGTCTCGGCTCCAGAAGGGAAAAATTCTTTTCTTCGGGAAAATATAGATGGAGAAGTCCTCAGAGCCCCTGTCAATGGGCGCTATCTGAAACATTACATGACATAGCAGTTGTAAAAAAAATAAAAAAAAAATAAAAAAAAAAGTTGTAAATAAATAAATTTCATGTTTTGTGCATACGAATATTTTCATTTGAACATTTACTTTAAATTTTCGGTTTTTGTTCCTAAACGCTTGACACATTTCCAATAAGATTCGTATTTTCTTTTTACAGGATTCCAGCTGCAGATCAAACTAGAAGGAAAAGTAATTTGCACGTCGGTGTCGGAAATAGAGTGGCATAAAGCAAGTGATACCTAAATAAATTTCATAATGCACAAAGAAAATGAAAAGAAAAGATGAAGGTGAGCTTTCGAAATACACAGGTTATAAAAGACTGATTAGAGTAAACCAAGGTAACTTTTTTCAAATTGCGGTGTCGACTAAAACGTTAGATAGCAGGATTATTGCTGGTTGGATAATTTACGAGTTAAAGTAATTTGAATGAATACACTAAATCTAAAAACATTCAGTCAGAACAACTGTCACGAAAGATATCTATAAAATATAGTCTTGAACTGTTTTGACCTTTTGTGTTTTCGGTCACTAAATTGCTGCCTTTTATCCTGTCCATCTCTGGGTCTAACTTTAGCAAATCATCATCTTTCCGAGTCATTGCGAAGGGATATAAGTTTTTCGTTTTAAACCTCGGGGTTTCGAAACAGATCTTGATAGGAAAGCAGGTCTTCACAACTACTTTACCTCCTGCTAAACGAAGGAACGTTTAGAGCGATCTTAACTTTCCTAGGTTTTTCAACAGCGTCGGAAGAATCGAAGCTTGCTCAAACGGGATGTCCATTAAAAAATATAATTCCCTTTTTTCCCTAAGAACGAAGGTGTTGTGAAGGTCAAGGGAAGTTTGGTACTGAGTAATTTAAATGGGTTGACAGACCTCTGATGCGAAATATTACACAGATGTCGGCCCTGATACAAGATGATTGCCCCCATCTTCGTGCTAAAAAAGTAAATTATAAGACAGGTGATGAAAGGAAATTCAAAAATGATTGCCCCCACCTAGTCCAGGAAGACGATGAAAGGAAATTCAGAAATGATTGCCCTCGTCTCAGCATTTAAATGCATAAATATTTTCCGAAGTGGTGAAAGGAAATTCAGTGAAATGGGTCAGACAACTTCACCGGGGTACTGAACAGAATCTCTGGCAGTGAAGCAATGTCTGAGATATCTGTAAGGTTGTTATACATGAATACCACTCTACTTTGGTAACCAATGCTTTCTAAAAACCGGATCAACACCCCAAATTCAGACGAGACTTCCTGATTGAAAAAAAACATATGATCTCATTCTTTTGATGCAAGCTGAGAGTCATAAGATCTGTTGAATCTCCTAGGGTCGTTTCGATCATCTTAAAACATACCCAAAGTTAGTAGTGAGAAAGGGAAAATTGTGAAAGAGACTACAGCTGTGTTTGGAAAAAGTATCTGATTTTTGAAAAAACTTCTCGAATTAAAAAACAAAGTCTTTTCCCCCTTCGATCCTTTTTCCTCAGAATCTGTCTGCATGTTTTATCTTTTGACTCCATTTACCCAATATTGGCACGTGGTCTATTGTTCTTCCCACCTCACAGGAAGGCGTGATCCCTAGTTGGAGCCTATGTTGGAGCCGCCCTTGTTTTATTTTTAGCCTTCACAATTTTCAATCTTCGATACTTGAAATCTGAAGAGGTCCTTGTGATTTTTCCCCCCTCCGAAAGTTTGAAAAAACTCTGCAACCTTGTCGAATAAGGAGCTATGCTTTTTCTCCCATCAAAAATAGTCTACTTTTGTAAGAACGTTCGATATTTTGGTGTTATTTTGGGATCTCGCAAGTCAGATACCTTAATCTTTGAATTCACACGTCTCGAGTCACGAAAAGCGAACTCATTTTAAATCTTCACTCAAGACAGAAACCTGGGTAAAGTTTGTCAACTCAGTGATTAGACGTCGTCGGGGTTTCGTGCCTCGTCGTTCTTCAAACCCAAATGTTCTTCTTTACAGCCCCGAGAGCCAAGAACACGATGTTCTTTCGGGCTAACCCTGGTCAAAGATTAAAGGTAAAAAAGACTAACCAGGGTTAAAATTTGTTCTCGGCGCTTTGCCACTCGGCACTATCTTTTAGAAAGTTACGTAGTCTAAAATTCCGACTCACAAAGTCGTGACATAATTATAACTTGATTAATTAATCGCCTAATCTAAGATTTTATTTCCCTTAATTGAGTCTTATTTATCTCCATCTCGCAGTTTCACGACTCGACGTACTAATCTCCCAAAAACTTATCTTTGAAGTTCTGAGTTACGATATGGCGAATAAATGGATTAAAATATTAATGAAGTTCCAAATCACGATTACTGTTAATTAAGCCAAAGTCGATCCTCGCGATCTCGCGAGTTAGAGACTCAAAGTGTTAAAAGAAAATCTAC